>APFE030745317.1:2071-39843 GCA_000404065.3 Pinus taeda
TGTTTTCCGCAATAGTACATGATCAGGATAATCTCTGTTGAATATGTGTTAAATTATTCAAAATTTCTACAGCTAGTAGTTCTGCTCTTCACATAGCCAACAGATCTTATATGCAATATGCTTTGGAATGCCTTGAACCGAAGGTGTTCAATTGGTGTGATGCAGTACTTTCTGTGATGAAGGAACAATTGACCAAGGTCAAGAGCGGTAGATCCAAGAAATTTGGTTATGGTTCTATTTTGACCGCTTTTGCCTTGGAGAGAATCCCACTAATGTAGCCACAGTACATTTCACTTGGCCTACCTCCACCGACCGGACCACGGATGCGGAGATGGGTCGATCTCATGTCTTGGCATGTTGGTCAGCCCCAGATTTCTTTTTCTGAGACCTTTTTCAAGTGGCTTGACCATCAGGAGATGGTCTATGCCACGTTCCTATATGCTCGTATGGATTTCCGAGGTGATCTGGATTTGGAGCTGTCGGTTGGTGAGCAGTGGGGTGCCATGGGTAATTCTTCTAAACATATCTCTGTTAATTGTTATTTATAATGTTATTATATTCTTATGATCAAGACTAATCAAAACTCATGTGCTCATGAAGATGTTGGCCCAGTTCGACCAGCAGTACGCCGTACAGACCTAGCGGCCGCTCCAGCAGGAGAGGTTGTTGGGAGGGCCATCCTTCGCGACCTTGATGTGGTCGAGACTCTTTCGGCACTACAGGACCAGATCGAGGGTCTTACCCTTGGTATCCTAGATGTGAGGACCGATGAGCTGCGTTTGCGGTTGTAGCGACATACCAGTGGAGTGCCGAGTCGATGGACTAGGCTCTTACGCATGATTGCACAAGCGGTGACTCGTTATCACCAACATCATTAAGCTAGGGTGCCCCTAGCATTTTTGAGTTTTGGGTCATTTGACCCATTTTGTCTTGGTTACAGAACATTATGTACATACTATAAACAGTTATGGAATATATTTTTGATTTTCAGAGCTTTATTTTGGTTAAGTTGCATAATCCTGCTGCATATATTGATGTGATGCTTCTTTTTATAAATGTCGCAAATGTCTATCTAACACATAATTTACCAATGAGTCTGTTAATTTATTTAAAATTCTTGAAATATGTTGATATTGGATGAAATCGAACTGCCTTTCCAAAATTTTGACCCTTAAGAACATGCGATAGATAGTTGGATTTCGTACAACATAAATGTCGGTGAGTTGTAGAATGACGAGCTGTGAGTCTAGCCTGACGACAAGTCAGCATATGCCATGTGTGATAGCATCAGAAAGGAGTTCTATCAATGCGTTGTACTCAGTGATATTGTTCGTAGGCCGACCAATACACACTCCTCTAAAACTTACTAACTCGCCGCTGGGATTGAAAATGGCCCATGCCGTAGAAGACAGGTTCCGCGAACTACGACTTGCTCCATCGGCATATCCAACGAATGATTCTAGTAGGTTCGACATCTGCAATGAATGCAAAAAGTGGATTACTTAACCAAATTAAATGCTCTTGGTGAAAACAAAAATGTAACAAAAGCACGAGGATTACTATGCGAAATCAAGCATAGTAATGCTTGAGGTACAACCTGTTGTGAGGTTGCGCCAGTGTAATCCCATCATAGTCCATAAAATCGTAGGATTCTTTTGCTAATAATCATTTAACAATATAGGGGCCGATCCATAATGATTTGAATTTCCCTGCTCCCAATTTATTGGATTCCTGGTCATAAAGTAAAATTTTGGTCACCGTCTGAGAAGACGCGAGGTTTGACATTCTTGTCAAACTGTGCTTTGACTCGTTTCTTATGAGCCTCATTAGCTGAAGCTGCATCATGACATGTTTCATCCAATTGGATTAGTTCCAAGAAACGAGCCTCTTCTTCTGAGGTTCCGGGGAGAAGGTCGACTGTGAGTTTGAGGGATGAGATTTCACATTGAACCGGTAAGATTGCTTCTAGACCGTACACCAATTGAAAAGTTGTGAATCTGGTTGCATTTCTTACCGATGTCCGGTATGCCCACAAGGCCGAGTACAGGATTAGCTGTTAATTATGTTTGTGGACTCCAATCATCCTTTGCAGCATGGCTTTAGGACTTTGTTGATTGCTTCAATTTGTCTGTTAGCTTGCGGATAGTACAGAGTAGAGCTGTTGTGGGACAGTCCTAATTTGGCAGCCAACTCAACCATCACGTGATTGCAAAAATACAATCCATGATCTGTGACTATGCCCTGTGGAACGCCGAATCTGGAGACTACCTGATTGAAAAAGAAAAGGGCAGCCGTTTAGCTGTTGTTGTTTAATGTAGGCATCATCTCGGCCCATTTGGTAAAATAGTCCACCGCGACTATTATGTACCCATGCCCCCTGGTCGAGGTGGGGTTATATGTCATGAAATATATGCCCCATTTGGCGAATGGCCCAACAGCTACTACTGTTTGTAGCGGTGTGGGTGGTCTTCTGGTTTTGTTATCGAAAATTTGGCAAGCATGACAACTTCTAACTGCGTTATGCAATCTTTGAACATTGTTGGATAGAAGTATCCTGCTCGTAAAATTTTTTACGTCGTAGCATAACCAGATTGATGCCCCCCACATGTGCCTAAATGGCAGTCATTCAGGACTTTCTCGGCCTCCTCAAGGGTGAGGCACCTCCGCAGAACTGTATCGATACCATGACGGTAAAGAGTATCACCGACGATCACATAGTCTTTTGCTTGTTATCAAATACGTTGTTGTTCGGAGCATGAGGTATTAGACCTGTATGTTTGTGTCTGAAGATAAATGATTATATCTTCGTACCACAAATCGCTTGAAGATGTCAGAAACAATTTTCATCGACGATTGCTTCTTCGGATGTTGCATCATTGGACGACGATGGGAGATCGCATAGTAACTCTGCGAATACTAGGGCTTTCTTTGATTTGGATTTTTTGAATTCCAAATCAAACTCTTATAGAATTGCTATCCATTTTGAATACTTGCCCCCCAACAACTGTCGCGATAATATATAAGTCATGGGTTTGCAATCTGATAAAATGGTAGTCTTCTTGAAGAGGACGTAGTGTCGAAATCTCTATATCGCTTGAACAGCTGTGAGGGCGATCTTTTCAATGTCGGAGTATTTCATTTCTGTATCATTTAAGTTTCGGCTTAAATAATATATAATATGTTCAATTCCATTGTCTTCTTGAACTAAAACCATTGCTATGGTCGTATCTGTTGTAGCCAGATATAGGTTAAAGTCTTTTTGATAATCAGGAGCATACATTAATGACGCTTGTATTAGAGATTTTTTCAAAGCATCAAAGGAGGCTTGCGCGACCTGGTCCCAAACGAAGGGTACATCCTTTTTCAAAAGACGAGTATAACCTTTAGCTAGTTCGGTGTAATTTGGAATGAACCTCCTGAGGAAATTTTCTTTCCCTTGGAGTTTCTGAATCTGAAGCAGGCTTGAAGGTGGAGGCAAATCAATGATTGCCTGAACCTTGCAAGGGTCGAGATGAATCTCATCCTTTGAGACAACAAAGCCAAGTAAACGACCAAAACTGACACAAAACACACATTTGTGTGGATTGAGTCTTATCTTGTAGTGTCGGCAACGTAGAAATATTGCTCTCAAATGGCGCGGATGATCGGTCCGCTTTCGCGAATGCGCTGGGAGATCATCGAGATAAGGTTGAACAATGTTTTTGATGTCATGGAAAGCATATTTCACTGTTCTCTGAAAAGTTGCCCCTGCGTTCTTCAAACCAAAGGGTAGCTTGCGATATGCAAATGTGCCCCACGGACAAATGAATGTAGTCTTTGACTAGTCCTGTGGGTAGATATTTATTTCATTATACACAGAAAATCCATCCATAAATGAAAAGATTTCGCATCCAGCGCATTCATCAATTATCTGGTCGATAAATGGTGTAGGATAGTTGTCTTTTGGACAAGCTTGATTTAGATCCCTGTAATCGACGCACACTCTAATCGTTCCTTGTTTTTTCATCACAGGAACAATATTTGATACCGAATCGGTTAGAGGAACGGGGTAAATGAAACTAGCATGGAGGAGTTTTTCAACTTCCGCCTTGATGGCAACGAATTTCTTGGGGTGCACCTGCCTTAGCCGTTGTCGTACCAGTTTGACATCTCGATACATCTTAATTTTGTGTTCAACTATGCTCGAGTCGATACCTAGCATTTCATCATATGACCAAGCAAAGAAATCTCTAAACTCATGAAAGAGAGTGCTATATATTTCCATTTTGGAAGAATAACAAGATTTGCCAACATGAATGTTCTCTAGAACATCTGTTTTGGTCAAGATATTTATGGCAATAGTCTCTTTAATATTGGATAGGTTTCTCTCAGAATCCATCGTGTTTACAGTGTTTGTCAGAATGTCAAATACCGAAGGATGGTGTATGTCACCGGAATTATCTTCTTTCCAAGTCAGAAGATGGGAACGATGGTGGTAATCTTCCCATGATGCCCCATCAAATCATTGATTGAATGATCCCTTCATCTGTAGAGTGTACTAGCGACCAAGGATCTGAAGGGGTGCCATATTCCTTAGACCTATCTATCCAAATGCTTAACGAGCGTTGATGCTGGTTTGCCTCCCATGCTGAGAACATTGATTGCTATAATATTTCTAGAGGGGTTAGGGGAAAAACCTGTGAATGATCCATTTTAACATCATTTTCTGACATCCTTTGAATGGAAGATATCATATTGCAGGTTCCTACATTAGCCACTTCCACCAAATTCGTAGGAGGTGACAGGCTAAAAGTTCCCATTGACGTAGGGTCTTTTAGTAGGCCTACTCCGATATTAGGAAGCATGCTAGGGCTTCCATGGATCATCAGAATGCTTCCTGTAACTTGTGAACTGTTGGGGAGAAAAGTTTTTTGGTCGATGATTTTAATTCCTCCTTGGGAAGGAAATGCAATTTTCCTAAAGTAGGTCGACACAACAGCTGCCATGGCATATATCCAAGGTCTTCCTAGTAGAATGTTGTAATCAAGATTTCCGTCGATGACTTCAACATCGATTTCTTCTGTTTTTCCCCCTATTTCTACTTGCAAGTTACTTAGTATCCCATACAGGGTGTATGTTCGTCCATCAAATGTTTTTAATGTTGTTGATGATCACGACAAGGATGGAGACCCTAGAGTTTTCCAACAACTCATCGACATGATACATGTGGATGCCCCCTCATCAATAATTGTCCTATGAACAGTTTTGTTGAGGGCTTTCACTTGAATGAGGAAATCTAGTTGAGATGGTAACTGAGGGTCGTATCATTTATGGTTAAAAGATACAAGATTGGAATCCGTTGGGCCAATCCCGCCTATTGCTAATAATAAAGCCTGCTTTTGGGAGGGACAATTTTGCAGTACCTCAAGATTCGACATCGCGGCTGGCGATTGAGCTAAATCCTCCACTATATTATATTTTTGTGTTGCTCGGGCACGAGGGTTAAATGTCGATTTGTGTACTACTCCCTTCGGTGGTTTTATTGTTAATTCAGGAATGATGGGTGGAACGACTTCTATTGAAGTCGTTGTTGAACTACTAGGTTCATTATTATCCTTGTTTTTCAACATTTGTGGATTCTCGTAATCTTTATTCCTTGTCATTATAAGAGCATCATTCAGTTGCTTCGAGAATGACAACATTAGCACTTGGGACGGGGAAGCATTTTCGCTAGCAACCAGATTTGTTCCTGGGTTTGGAAACGGATCCGTCAGTACGTCTGATGTTTTTGAACTTTTGAAGAATTTTCTAAGTTCTTCTTTATATGGACACTCTTTGGTCCAGTGACCCCCGTCACATATACTGCATGGATTTTTGGGTTTCGCATACCCAGAAGGGTTTGCAGAAGATTTCCTAGGAGATGAGTCTCCCTGGTTTTTCTTCTTCCCTTGTTTTTTCTTCTTGCCTCCTGGTTGCTTGGTTTCTTTTCCTTTGTCTGTCGACACGACATTTACTTCCAAGGCTAGAATTTCCTCATTTGCATCTTGACTCGAAACCATGCGGGCCTTTTTCAATGTGGCCTTTGCGGTTTTGGTGCTTATCGTACCTATCACACCATCGGCGGCATGAGAGTCTTTGTTTGATTTAGGAGGCGAAGGAATGGAGAATTCTGGTCTAGGAGCGTCAGGGATTTTATCATAGAGCATGCCAGACTGAGTATAGATCAAGTCTTGATATTGTATACGAGAAATAACTTGCTCTTCAGTGACGAATCCTCCCTTTGCCACATCTTCTTTAATAGCGGGTAACAGTGACTTAATAAACCATTCAGCCAATAGCTGATCAGGAACATATGTTTTTACCATTCTACGACGATGCCACCACTCATGAATATGATCGGATATGTGAGTGGCTATCATTTGTTTGAAATTGGTAAGCAGCTCAGTTCTTGTTTCGTACTTGATAGGTAATTGAAAATGGGTTAAAAAGGTTGTGGCTAGGGTACTGAAGTTATCAAACGAAGCTCTAAGAAGTTCGATATACCACTTTGTTGCTGGACTAGTTAATGTGCGCTGAAAGAGGCGAAGCCGAATCGAATCATCATCGAGAGTGTTTGACGAACACCATAGCTGAAAGGTCATCACATGATTCGATGGGTCCTCTCCCATATTTCCATTAAATCTAGGAATATCCGACAGAAGTTCATGCGGAATCGTCGGCCACCAAGGGGCGTAGGCAGTTGGATCGTTTGTTAGTCAACTTAGATCCGGTAACTCTAGAGTTACCACGAAGGGCAACTATGGATTCAAGCTTGGTTGACCATACCTAGGATAAGACAGAATCATTTGAGTAGTGGGTCTTTGCATACTAGCATAATGCATTTGATGTTGGTAACTTTGGTAAGGTTGATGGGCATAACCATTATGATATGGTTGATACGGCTTCCCATTACTTGCAAAGACTTGTTTCTCATATCCTTGGTAAGCCTGCTGGAATTGCGGTTGTTGGTATTGCACCAGCCATGGTTGTGAAGCCATGGAATGTTGTCCAGCATGACTGTTTGACCAAGATGGGGATTAGTGTTCTCCATTTGAACCTATGCCATTCCATTAGTGGGTTATTGTGGTTGTGTCGGAGGTACAAGATATTGTTGTATTGCAACCAGCGAAATTTGAGGTTGGCATACAACTGGTGACGCTTGCACTTGCGATACTTCCACAATAGTCAGAGTAGTGGGGATGTTTGTCATAGGTGAACTTTGTTGTATTGATCATACAACTCTTAGTTGTTGAGACAGGATTGGTACCCAAGCGCTAGTTGTGATTCCAGCATAACCCAAATTTTGTCGCGAACTCACGTATGGTTGTTCTTCTGGGGAAGACAATGAAAGGGTATACAACCCTCTATACGATGGTAATCCAGTGCTCAAAGGAATAATTTTCCTTTGGGGACTAGTTTCCCCAAATTGACCTTGTGATGGATCAATTCGTCGAGACTCAACATAAGAGATTCCAGATATAATTTCAGAAAAACAAACGGGAACAGTCTATACTGTCAAAATAGTCCCAGGATGGACTCCATCTAGCGACTGAAAGCTGGTTGGGACAGATGGCATGCCAATGAAAATTGTCGGAATAGCAGAAGGAGCTTCTGTTGTTGATGTGTCGGGTGACACAATCCTTGATGTTGACGGTTTTTCAGACATATTAAGACTATCCAAGAGATTCTTCAGCGATTCTTTAGGAACTTCCGAGGGTGCGTGAATATTCTCTGATGAAGAAGGATATAGGGCTATCCTAGTTCCAAGTTGCGTTGCAGTGCTAGATGGAGGATATTCCACAATATCTTCTATGGCAATCAATCCAGGAGGAAGAGGCAGACCGTCAGGTCCGTAAAATATTTATGGTGCCGAAGAAGATGTAATTTCTGCAGTAGCAGACGGTTGGGGAGTAACACCTTCCGAATCGGCTGTAGACGGAGCCGGTTCAGGAATAGAAGTGTTAACCGTCACACTAGGATCAGTTGTAATGTCCTTTTGTTGTTGCAGAATTCCTTTTGTAGAGGCATGGATTCCAGAAATGTTCGGAGTAACCAGACTCTCTGAGGATGTTGGAGTGCTTGCTCCAACCAACCTAGGGGACTTCAATGTAGTTAAATGAGTTCCCTTGGTTCGGAATGGTTTCGCTTCCAAAGTCAACGACGGTTGACTCGTAAGTCTCCGCGAACGACGGGGTTTTGATTGACTTTATTCCATGATTTCTGATTACTTGATCAACTCAAAATAAAGGGAAAAATGTTTTTCGAATTAAATGAATTTTAGATGCTTTGACACAACTTGTTTTTTAAATTTTAAAGAGTCGAGAAAAAACAAAAGATGACTCTAGTCGCCTTCGTTTTTTATTGAGCTTGAAGTGACAAGTTCTCAGAGGACCTATTCCTTTAAGGAGTGTGAAAAGGAGTAAAATGGACTTCTTTGGAGATCTAGGGAGAGAGGATTTCCAAACCAATTGCAAAACTGTACAATACTTTTTATGGTACGGCGGTCAATCTTCCCGAATGCTGTGTTCGGTGCATTGCGATCAAGGTGGCAAACATGGCTTCCTAAGGATAAAGGATGTAGCCAATTGTGGTCTCCCAATATATACTCAATGGTATGTGGGAGCACAAGTCCGTACTGGCACTTGCCGTCTCAGAGTGGAGAAATCACCCAACCAACACTGAAAGCAATAGTTACCAGGTTTTACGACGCCGGAATACGTCTCTAGCCTAGACCTCTAGATGTTGTGCGTTAAGTTACCAAGCATTGTTAGATTCATTGAATTTATTTTTAGTTGATCTTGCTTAATAGTTTGCCTTTCAGGTTCACCACGTCATGTATATATAATTCCTAAAATGCAGTCTAAGATGATAAACAAATGTTTTATCTTCTTTCAGCAATGAAAATCCTAGCTACTAAAGGGAAGAAAGTCAAGAATATTTTCTTCATAGAGCATAAAGCACACATGAAATGAACTTTCCTAAATCAAGCCAAGAAATCAAAATGCAAATGCACATGCATGTATTTGTTTTTCAGCTCTCTTAATGTGTGAATGACTCTAAGAAAGCTATGTGCAAAACTGAATTACTTTTAAAGCGACAGTACTCATCAAAATTCTTTTCCAAAATGAAGTGAAAGCAAGAGAGACACTTTGCGATTTTGAAATGGAAATTGCTTTTTGACACTTTAAAACTAATAATTCAAATCCTATGCAACAGTAACTGTATAATTGACTATCCAGAACAATGGAATTTCTCTCTAAAACTGAAAACGACAGCTACGACACTTTCAAATCTAGAGACAACAGTTCGACTATGCTACTTTTTGCAAAAGAGAACTAAAAACGATGCACAATACATATAAACATTTATAGTTCTTTGCACTAAGGAGGTAGAATAATGCAAGAGAAGGGGGTTTTCACAGAAGTACGCTGACTACAGACAACAGAACTCTTGAATAAGACTGAAAATAGTGAGAAAACGCCACAGTCAGAGGGTTAAGTTAACCCTCCCTGACCATCGCACCTGTTACACAGTGAACTTAGTATGCAGCGCACCTACTGCACTCAGGAAGTGCTATGCATACAGGCTGCCTTGAAGGCAGGGTGCGATGGTAGTAGTGCGAGACTTTGAAGGAGATTTCACTCACAGTTTGCAATCTAGTTTAGGTGTTTAGGCCAAATAAGTAAAGATTAGTGTATGTAAAACACAGGGGTGATCTAAGAGGTTACTAGAGCCACCACTTAGGGAAATTAGATTGCTTGCATATCTATCATTTAATTCATAAACAAAACACAGAGATGGACTGAAGCAACATTCATCTACTTTTCATTTGTATGACAAATGAAGTTTGAAGGCTAGCTGGCTTGACTTCAGGCTCCATCTGTAAGTTTATAAAAGAAACAGGGATAGATAAGCTAACAAGTAATCTAGTCGCTCCCCAGTGGAGTCATTATTTTGTTATTCAGGAATAGTGTCCACTCGGATGTTGTTATTCCAACTAAGATGTGTGGCTATCTTAGAAACAAACAATCAAAGTCTATTGTTGTTTCCTTTTATGAAGATAGACGAGAGGAGAACCAAGAGGACCAACCTGAGTCTTGCATTTGATTTCCTCTCCTTCTTGATAGAGTTTCGCCACTTCTTATTTGTCTGCCCAGCTAAAAGGACCTGTGGAATCACAGCAACATACTACTATGCAAGAAACGAGGATCTAAATTCATAAATAATACAGGATCAGATGTGTATTAACCATATACATGCATATATAAACAAGTACGCAAGAATATGAAAGGAAACAAGAATAGCTTTATTCAAATGAAAAGTAGCAAGAGGATTACAACCGTGTGCTCTGACCCTCATCATCCTCCAGCTAGGAAGCCCTTCTTCACCTCAAGCAAAGCTAGATCACCCAACACTGTGAATATACACCATAATACCAACAACACTTCTCTATAAGATACAAAATTCCAGCCTCTGGATCTCTGTGATGAGGGATCCATATATAGATGATTACAGAGAGGTGAGTCATCTTCTCAGATCTTTATTAGTGTCCTCTCTCTGATAGTTCCTGCTTCCACATGGAGAATGATGATCTCTTACTCATCCCTGGTCGAAAATGGAATGGTAAGTGCCAGAGGGGAAGCTTATGGAAGATTCCATGATCTTCCACCTCGCATTTTGGTCCTTTCCATTTGTCCATTCCTGACCATCGCACCATAAAGAGGAGCAAACTAGTATGAATTGCAACTTATACACTGGGAAGGTGATATGCATCGCACCCCCTGCATTGAGCTTTCAGTATGGTCCAGTTTTGACCATTTATGAGTAGTTTTCGGTGGAGAACTTTTGGGAGATGATGTAATCAGTTGACCTTGTTCCTTTAGGTAGTGAAGCAACACTTTTAGGGACTTAGGATCCTTCAGTTTATGGACATTTATGATTGGGGTTGAAGTGCCCAAAAATGTCTATAACACTTATAATACACGATTTCCATTTACATGCACAATAATAAATGAGTACATATGTTATGAAAGTTTACTATATGACACAAAAAGTTATCACCTAGCTAGAATTGCTTGGAAAAGAAAATACCCATGTTAGTAAGGGTTGTCCTCAATAAAACCCCACTCCTAAGGCTATCTCCATGGGTTTTATTAATAAACAAACAATTATTAACATAATATCTAATGATTGTAACAAAGAATAAACTAATTTTAAAATTGTCATACCATTTAAAGAATTTGGTGTTGTGTTCCTTGAACTTCCTTTTTCTTTGGATGCTTCCTTTGAATTCTCACTAGCTTCGTAGTCCATGGTTTCTGAAAATAAAGTAAAAAATTATTATCATAATTTCATATTATTGAAGAAAATATGAATTTATAAATACTATAACTACTCGCATCATTATATGTGTAACAAAATGAACAAGAACAATAACAAGTGTATAACTCACAATAATACCTAATCAAGGTTAGCAAAAGGGGACCCCCAAATAATTTATTATGTTCTTTTAATCGTGAATATAGGAAAGAAAACATCCACTAGGTTTCCTTCTAGCACGAGCATAAGCACATTTCCAAAAATACATTACATTGTGAATAAATAAAAACAACTGTAGAGACTACAAGAACATCATATATGCACAAAATTTATCTCTTATAGTCATGTATATTGATAGTTTTCTTTAGAAAAAAATGAAATCAAAACACAGTGAAAGAACATTAACTATGGCGATCATTAGATTTTATTGTAGATCTTCATCTAGTGCAAAGACAAACACATAGAAACTTTGCAAATGTGAAATGAATATAGAATGTGATAGAATTACTTATAACAAGAACACATGCATATTTCCAACAAGAATCTTGCAAAGAAAAAGAAATATTCGCATCCTAGATTTATTTCTATCACAAATGCATGGATATTGTCATTAAAAAAATTGTAAGACGAAAGAAATCTAGCACGTGCTAGAATTATTTTTAGCACAAACACATTCATATTTCCAAGAAAAAGATTGCAAACAAAAATAAATCTAGCACAAGCTAGATTTCCTTCTAGCACAAACACAAACACATTGTCATTAAAAATATTGCAAGGCAAAGGAAATATAATTCATGCTATACTCCATTCTATCGCATACAAGAAGATTGCCAACAACAACATTTCATTGTAAAGCAAATGTAGCACATTCTAAATTTCCTTCTAGCACAAACATAAACACAATGGCAATAAAAACATTGCAATCACAATATTTCCTGGGACATCTCCCTAATTATGAAATTTGACCTTGCCTTTTAGAGACAATGAGGTTTTAGTCCATGCCTACATAGACTATTGTTACAATATAAAAAATGTTAAAACCTCAAATGATTAGAAGGCCCTTCATATGGAATATGTGGTTTAAGAATTGGATATTGTACAAACATAAGCATGTTGCCAAAAACAACATTGCATTCTGATAATAATAAAAAAAAATATCTATGTTACCCTCTATCACAAACACAAACACATTGTCAATAAACACGTTGCAAGGTGAAATAAATATATCACACACTAAATTTCATTTTAGCATAAAAACAAACACATAACAACATTGTAGGGTGAAATAAATCTTACATGTGCTAGAATTACTTTTAGCAAAAATACAAACATGTTTCCAATGACAATATTACAAAGAAACATAAATGTAGCACATGTTAGATTTATTTTTAGTATAGAAGCGAGCACATTGCCAATAACAACAATGGAAGGGGAAAGAAATTTAAGCATGCCACATTTCTTTCTGATAAAAAAAAAAAAACCCTCATATCAACATTGGTAGGTGAAAGAAATCTAACATGTGATAGATTTAATTCTAGCACAAACACAAATATGTTGTCAACAAGAACATTACAAGAGGGTAAAAGAAAATCTAGCACATGCTATATTTCCTTATAGCACAAACATAAGTAAATACCATTATTGTATGGCTAAGAAAACCTAATACAGGTTGGATTTACTTCTAGCACAAACAATAGCAGATTACCACTAACAACATTGTAAGGCAAAAGGAATCTAGCACCCACAAGTTTTTCTTATAGCACAAACAAAAACATATTGCGAATAATAACATTGTAAGGTGAAAGAAATCTAATGAATGATATATTTAATTATATCACAAATAAAAGCAAAAAAAAACATTGCAAAGTGTCAGAAATATAGTATATGGGAGATTTACTTATATCGCAAACACAAGCATATTGTCAACAACAACACAACAAGAAAAAACGAAATCTAGTGCATTTTATATTTCCTTCTAGCATAGATAGAAGCACATTGCAAAATAAAAAAAATGCAAGGCATTTGATTTCCTTCTCGGACAAATAACTATATTTTCAAAAATAATATCACATTGTGAACAAAATATAACACATACTAGATTTCCTTATGGTAAAAATCCAAAAACATATTGCCAACAACGACATTACTAGACAAAACAAATCTAACACACGCTAGATTTCCTCCTATCAAAAACACAAGAACATTGCAAATTACAACATCACAAGGTGAAAGAAACATAATGAATACTATATTGCCATCTAATACGAACATAATGAGATAACAACATTGTAGGGTGAGAAAACATTAGTCTGTGTTACATTTACTTCTAACACAACTAGATAACTATTTCCAATGTCAAAATTATAACACAAAAAAATCTAGCACGAGCTAGATTTCCTTTTAGCCCAAACAAAAACATGTTAGCAATATCAACATTGCATTGTAAAAGAAAATCTAACAAGTCTTAGATCTCCTTTTAGTGCAAACTCAAGCACATAGAAACATTGTAGAGTGAGAAATATAGTAAGTGCCAGATTTATGTTTACCACAAATAGAAGCACGTTGCCAACAACAGCATTGTAGAGTATAAGAAATCCAGCTTGTGTTAAATTTCCTTCCAACAAAAACACAAGCACATATAAATTTGAAAGAAATCTAACACATGCTATATTTCCTTCTAGCACAAACACAAGAACATAAAAACATTGTAGGACTAAATAATTCTAATGTGTACTAAATTAACAACATTGCAATGTAAAAGAAAATATAACATGTGTTAGATTTCCTTTTAATGCAAAATCAAGCACATAGAAACATTGTAGAGTGAGAAATCTAGCAAGTGCTAGATTTATGTCTACCACAAATACAAACACATTGCCAACAACAACATTGTATAGTATAAGAATTCTAGATTGTGTTAAATTTTCTTCCAACGCAAACAGTAGCACATTTTAATTTTAAAGAAATCTAACACGTGTTATATTTCCTTCGAGCACAAACACAAGAACAGAACAACATTCTAGGACCAGATAAGTCTAATATGTGCTAGATTAACTACATTGCAATGTAAAATAAAATCTAACGTGTGTTAGATTTCCGTTTAGTTCAAACTCGAGCACATAGAAATGTTGTAGAGTGAGAAATCTAACGAGTGCTAGATTTATGTCTACCACAAATACAAGCACATTGCCAACAACAACATTGTAGAGGATAATAAATCTAGCTTGTGTTAAATTTTCTTCCAACACAAACACAAACACACTTAAATTTGAAAGAAATCTAACACATGCCATATCTCCTTCTAGCACAAACACAAGAACATAACAACATTGTAGGACTAAATAATTCTAATGTGTTTTAGATTAATAACATTGCAATGTAAAACAAAATATAACATGTGTTATATTTCCTTTTAGTGCAAATTCAAGCACATAGAAACATTGTAGAGTGAGAAATCTAACAAGTCCTAGGTTTAGGTATACCACAAATACAAGCATGTTGCCAACAACAACATTGTAACTATATGAAATCTAGCTTGTGTTAAATTTATTCAAACAGAAACACACTCATATTTAAATTTAAAAGAAATCTAACACATGTGATATTTCATTCTAGCACAAACACAAGAACATAGCAACATTGTAGGACTCAATAAGTCTAATGTGTGCTATATTCACAACATTGCAATGTAAAAGAAAATCCAACATGTGTTGGATTTCCTGTTAGCCCAAATTCAAGAACATGGAAACATTATACAGTGAGAAATCTAGCATGTGCTAGATTTATGTCTACCACAAATACAAGCTAATAGCAACATTGTAGAGTATAAGAAGTCTGGATTCTATTCAATTTTCTTCGAACACAAACACAAGCACATTTAAATTTGAAAGAAACCTAAAACATGCTATATTTCCTTATATCACAAACACAAGAACAAAACAACATTGTAGAACTAAATAAGCCTAATGTGTGCTAAATTAACAACATTGCAATGTAAAACAAAATCTAACATGTGTTATATTTCCTTTTAGCACAAAGTCAAGCACATAGAAACATTAAAGATTGAGAAATCTAGGAAGTGCTCGATTTATGTCTACCATAAATACAAGCACATTGACAACAACAACATTGTAGAGTATAAGAAATATGGCTTGTGTTAAATTTTCTTCCAACACAAACACAAGCACATTTAAATTTGTAAGAAATCTAACACATGTTACATTTCCTTCTAGCACAAACACAGGAACATAGCAACATTTTAGGATTAAATAAGTCTAATGTGTGATATATTAACAACAATTCAATGTAAAGGAAAATCTAACATATGTTAGATTTCCATTTAGCACAAAGTCAAGCACATAGAAATGTTGTAGAGTGAGAAATCCAGCAAGCGCTAGATTTATGTCTACCACAAATACAAGCATGTTGCCAACAACAACATTGTAGAGTATAAGAAATCTAGCTTGTGTTAAATTTTCTTCCAACACAAATGCAAGCACACTTAAATTAGAAAGAAATATAACACATGGTATATTTCCTTCTAGCACAAACACAAGAACATAATGACATTTAGGACTAAATAACTCTAAATTGTGCTAGGTTAACAAAATTGCAATGTAAAAGGAAATATAACATGTGTTAGATTTCCTTTTAGCACAAACTCAAGCAAATAGAAACTTTGTAGAGTGAGAAATCTAGCAAGTGCTAGATTTATGTCTAACACAAATACAAGCACGTTGCCAACAACAACATTGTAGAGTATAAGAAATCTAACTTGTGTTAAATTTTATTCCAACAGAAGCACAAGCACATTTAAATTTAAAAGAAATCTAACACATGCTATATTTCCTTCTAGCACAAACACGAGAACATAACAACATTATAAGAATCAATAATTCTAATGTGTGCTGGATTAACAACATTCCAATGTAAAAGAAAATCTAACATGTGTTAGATTTCCTTTTAGCACAAATTCAAGCAACTGCTAGATTTATGTCTACGACAAATACAAGCACGTTGACAACAACAACATTGTACAATATAAGAAATCTGGCTTGTGTTAAATTTTCTTGCAACGCAAACACAAACACATTTAAATTTGAAAGAATTCTAAAAGACTTTATATTTCCTTCTAGCACAAACACAAGAACACAACAACATTTTAAGAATAAACAAGTCTAGTGTGTGCTAGATTAACAACATTGCAATGTAAAGGAAAATCTTACATGTGTTAGATTTCCATTCAGCACAAAGTCAAGCACATAGAAACATTGTAGAGTGAGAAATCTAGCAAGTGCTAGATTTATGTCTACCACAAATACAAGCATGTTGCCAACAACAACATTGTAGAGTATAAGAAATATAGCTTGTGTTAAATTTCCTTCCAACAAAAATACAAGAACATTTAAATTTGAAAGAAATATCACACATGCTATATTTCCTTCTAGCATAAACACAAGAACATAACAACATTGCAGGACTAAATAAGTCTAATGTATGCTAGATTAACAACATTGCAATGTAAAATAAGATCTAACATGTGTTAGATTTCCTTTAGCACAAACTCAAGCACATAGAAACATTGTAGAGTGAGAAATCTAGCAAGTGCTAGATTTATGTCTACCACAAATACAAACACGTTGCGAGCAACAACATTGTAGAGTATAAGAATTCTAGATTGCATTAAATTTTCTTCCAATACAAACACAAACACATTTAAATTTGAAGGAAATCTCACACATGCTATATTTCCTTCTAGCACAAACAAAATAACATGACAACATTGTAGGACTGAATAAATCTAATGTGTGCTATATTAACAACATTGCAATGTAAAATAAAATCCAACATGTGTTAGATTTCCTTTTAGTTCAAACTCGCTCACATAGAACCATTGTAGAGTGAGAAATCTAGTAAGTGCTACATTTATGTCTACCACAAATACAAGCACGTTGCCAACAACAACATTTTAGAGTATAAGAAATCTAGTTTGTGTTAAATTTTCTTCCAAAACAAACACAAGAAGATTTAAATTTGAAATAAATCTAACACATGCTACAATTCCTTTTAGCACAAACAAGAGAACATAATAACATTGTAGGATTAAATAAGTCTAATGTGTGTTAAATTAACAACATTGCAATGTAAAAGGAAATCTAACATGTGTTAGATTTCCTTTTAGCATAAACTCAAGCGCATAGAAACATTGTAGAGTGAGATATATAATAAGTGCTAGATTTATGTCTACCACAAATATAAGCACGATGCGAACAACAACATTGTAGAGTATAAGAATTCTAGATTGTGTTAAATTTTCTTCCAGCACAAACACAAGAACATTTTAATTTGAAAGAAATCTAACACATGTTATATTTTCTTTGAGCACAAGCACAAGAACAAAACAACATTGTAGGACTAAATAAGTCTAATGTGTGTTAGATTAACAACATTGCAATGTAAAACAAAATCTAACATGTGTTAGATTTCGTTTTAGCGCAAACCCGAGCACATAGAAACATTGTAGAGTGAGAAAACTATGACGTGCTAATTTTATGTCTACCACAAATACAAGTACATTGCTAACAACAACATTGTAGAGTATAAGAAATCTAGCTTGTGTTAAATTTTCTTCCAACACAAACACAAGCACATTTAAAGTTGAAAGAAATCTAACACATGCTATATTTCCTTCTAGCACAAACACAAGAACATAACAATATTGTAGGACTAAATAAGTCTAATGTGAGCTAGATTAACAACATTGCAATGTAAAAGAAAATCTAACATCTGTTAGATTTCCTTTTACTGCGAACTCAATCACATAGAAACATTGTAGAGTGAGAAATATAGCAAGTGCTTGATTTATTTCTACCACAAATACAAGTAGGTTGCCAACAACAACATTGTAGAGTATAAGAAATTTATCTTGTGTTAAATTTTATTCCAACACAAACACAAGCACATTTTAATTTAAAACAAATCTAACACATGCTATATTTCCTTCTAGCAAAAACACAAGACCATAACAACATTGTAGGACTAAATAACTCTAATGGGTGGTAGATTAACAACATTGCAATGTAAAGCAAAATCTAACATATATTATGATTCATTTTAGTGTAAATTCAAGCACATAGAAACTGTTAGCACCCAAATCCACCTTAGGCTGATGGAAGGCAAAATTCAGGGTAACCGCAAACCATGCTCATTCTGGTAGCTAGACCTACCAGAATAGGAAAGGGCTCTCTCCGAGTCACACTCAGTGAATAGATAAGCGAAATGGTCTGAGATGACTTATAGTGAAATATTGATCTTAGGCTAGTAAGTAATTATGAATACAAGAAACGTTGTTTTATGAATGACTGATTTTCTGGGATGGTATGGGACCAACAGACAACAATGAGCAGAGAATTTAATACAAAGGCACAGATTACTTCGTGAGGCAAGAGAGGCAGAAAGTCTAGCAATTTAGTTTGAAATAACGTGGAATGGAGAGATTGCTTAGGAGGGTGAAAAGGGCATAATTACATGAATCCTTTTCAACAGAAGAAGAACACTGAACATGGAATTTTCCCACAGGCAGATCAATAAAAATGAATTTTACCTTATCTAACTTAGAAAATTTCATTGGAAATGAATATGAAATGAACTGTGAAACATAATGAAATACATATGAAACCTAAGAGACACATTTGCTAAACTCACAACCACATGAATCTCATGAAACGGAGATGTTGCCTTTCATTAATCCTCTGTCAAAATATACAATGAAGAAACAGAGTTTCTTTCGCACAGTCTCCCAGAAATTTCAAGCCAACCAACCCTTTGCAAATGGTTTGCATACAATAAATAGACCATGCTATGAGGAGATAGAACAATCAAGAGTTGGGGAGTTTCTCAAATCATTACAAAATGGAGATGGAAAGCCAACCATTAGCTACAGGTGCAGCGTTACAAAGATGACAAATGGCTTGGGTGACCGTTTGCCTTTCTTTGCCACTTGGATAGAATCCAAACTCTTTAAACTTTTCCTTAGTTTCTAAAAAAAATGAAGTTTAGATGAGCGAGCCAACTTGGAGAAAGTCGCGAATTGAAATTTCGCGAAACGGTGGTGAATTTGGCGCTTTTCTCTATAAGCACTGAGCCCAACTCTATATGCGTCGTGCCACTTTGGAGGATGTATCGAGGCACCTGTAGGAGTCCACAATTTGTGCAAGTGTGCTTGTTGGAAATCATGGCCTGTCTACTTTCCAACCCAAGTGGAATTTCTAAATTTGGTACTCATTTGCCCCTCCAAATCTTCATTCTCCCAAGACTGCTTCCTCTGTGTCAAAATAGGGGCAGAGAGGTCATTTTTTGAGTGTTTTTGACCTCCTAGAGACTCAAATCATGCCCAAATTTCTTGTCCAAGCACCAATAGTCATGATTTTGCATGATGAATACAAAAATGCAAGCCATTTTCCATTTGGAGCTGCCAATCCTGTGCACCGCGCCAGTGGCGCGACGCAGAGGGAGAAAAAACTTTTGTTGCGACAAAAATTTTGCCGTGTGACCAAAATTTCCCTGGAGGTTCTCTAAGAGGCACTATGCTAGGCCGCAGAGGCTTCAGCCAAGATTTGAAGCTGATCTTTCTATTTTTGCCTCTTTTGCCTCTGTGTTGCTTTGCTCAATTTTTCCTTCAAGCTCCTTATCTGAGCCTTTGAACTCATGTTCCGTGCCTTGTAATGATAAAACATCCACCTCAGTATGGCTTTGTCCTTATCGTCATTCTCCAGCAGTCTCTCAAGGTGGATGTTGATGCGCTCGAGCCAAAAATCACAGTCATTGTTAATCTCTTGCTCCAAGGTAGAGAGCTCGATCCTCCTATGCTGGGCAGCTTGGCGATTCTCACGGATTCTTTGCAGCTCCATGATCTCATGCTGGTCCTCAAGTTGCTTGTTCCTTTGCTCCAAATACCTGATCATCCATTTGGCCCTCTCCAAATTGAGTGACAAGTCTTGGATCTCCGTGTTCTGCTCGTGGATGGTCATCCTAAGTTTGGCACTCTCCACATCTACATCATCATCCTGAATGAGGATGAAGTTGGCCTCCTGTTCACCTGATGGCCCCTTATCATGCATGGGCCTCTTTCCCTTGTCCTGTACCTGTGTAGTCGATGCCGGAAGCGAGGCCCCTTCCACCCCGGGTGGAGATAACACTCACTTTGCTGCTGCAAACAAGTGCCTACTACCTCTCTGATATGTAACGAATACTAGTATAGTAGTGGTCTCATGGCACTCATACATATGAGAAGGACCACCTATCTCATGCTTCACCTCTGATAATACCTGTGAAGTGCTGAGGAGGTCACGGGAGATGAAGTCCTCCCAGGCAACGCTCTGCAATCCCAACTGATGATCTACCAAAATCCAGATAAGAGCAAAGTGATAAACACTGTTAAGTTGTTGCTGAGGGGTCTTGTGCTGCACGAAGGTGTTCATCTTCTCTATGTTCCTACAAACGAAAAAAGGGAGGTTCATCATCCAAACCCGGGTAAAGTGCCTGAGTAACCTAATGTGGTAGGCATATAGACGAGAGATCCTCCCCTCACAGCTGAAGTACTTCATGATCAATTTCATGAGCCGAGCATATTCATCTTTCAAATATCTAAATGGAAAGACTCTTGTGAGTTGCCTCAAGAATTTGGCATTAATGTAAGGCTCATTGTGTTGCCTATCCACCTTCTTTTTCTTGTGCCACTGTTCTGCAACATTCGGGATGTTGGTTGCCACTGAGATAGTTTCGGGTGTCAATGTGAAGGTGACCCCGGCCAGGATAGACTGGCCTACATGTAGGTGAAGTACGAAAAGACAGGCCAACTCATGATGAACTCTAACATTAGCCACCCTTTGACAAAATTCAAAACATGATAGATGCTGGAAACATGACATGGCAAGAGGGCATGCCTGCAATTTAGTGAGGGTAGTTGGCTCATCCCTAACATGTTTGCCACTCTTGTGATGTCTCCTAGGAGCCTGTTATTCCGAGGATGAATCACTTTGTATCTCCATCTCATACTCTGATGAATGCTCAGATGCCATGACTGCTGTGTGTACTGTACTTGGGCTGCCCTTTGATGATGGTGTGAAAGTAGGTGTTGTTGTGATAGCTTCCACCAAGGGGAACAATGAAAAGAGGGAGTATTAGGAGGGGAGTAACATGATGGGAATAGGGGTTATGGGGATAACTTTGTTTAGGGATATGTAGGGGGTTTGGATATTTGATAAGGTAGGGTTTTGGGGTTTTGATAAGGTAGGGTTTTGGGGTGTTATGTTGACAAATAAGAGGAGGGGATAAGGAATAGGTTTTGGTAGTGTTTTAGGGTAGGGATAATAGGAAAAATGAGAAAGGGGGTATAGGGAAAAATGGCAAGCAAAGGAAAAATGAGGGGTGTAAATGGAACCTTGGCATCAACACCACAATTATGCAACCATAGCAACAATGGCTTTTGGTGTTTTCTTTTGGTTGGTTTTATGAGTTTTGTTGCAATCATACATAGCCATGAACCACCATAACATTCATAAAATTTGATGAGAAAGACATGATATAGAGCCTACCTATCAATTTGAGGGGTTTCACAAGCAACTTGAGGAAATTTAGCATGATTTTAGGCCTTTGTGGGTGTGCGCTGCGCTCTGTTAGTGCGCCGTGCCCCTCTGTGTGTGCGCCGCACCTTGGAAACTGCCTCCAACTTCACTCCAAACACGCACTTTGCACACTCAAACACTTTGCTATGTTTCTCAATAACCTTGATTAGCACAATGACCTTGTTTTCTTGTGGAAACCTCTATTTAAAGATTTTGAAGTCATGAGTTAAATTTTTGCTTCTTCAAAAACCCATTTTCCTAATGTTATGCTTTGACACTTTTTCACTAACTTAAAGCAACACTGAATTTCACTTTTCCCTTTGAAATTTTAGCTCAAATGATGAAATTTTTGACACTCTTTGCAGGGATTGCATGACAAGGCATTTGGCCATGAAAGCCATGACTGCACCTGAAGAAATCGACTGACAACGTTTTTGAAAATTTTATCACCAATGACACTGTTTGACTTTTCTTCAAAACAGTGTTTTGAAGAAGAGTCGAAGTCTATCAACATGATGATGAAGCTCTCTGAATCATAACTCTGTAAGGGCCTCACTTTGGCCTGCATGGCTTTATTGGACATGGTTGAAGACCAAATTGAATTAATCCCCATACCTAATGATCCAAAATGACTTTTGTCCATTAAAGGACCAGACCTTGACTGCCATGGACTTTAGTGATCATTGACAAAAGACCTAAGCCAGCAGGAGCCAGACATGAGGGGAAATGACTAGCATGACCTTTTCTGTGAGATTATGGCATGCCCCTGGCGGCATGCAGCTGGGTGAATGGAGCAGGAATCCTAAAAATGAAATGCATAAAGAGTTTTGATCTTTGACGGATGATTGACCAGACCGACTCTAACATTGGCTCCAATGGGGAATGGTAGATCCTTGGAGGTGCCAAGAACAGCAGATCCCTGGAAGAGCTAGACAGTGCCTTCATCCGTTGGGCTATGGAGTCATTTTTTCGACAAACAACACACGACTCTGACTCATTTATGAAACTACAATGACCAAAAACTGACTTAAATTTGACATTGAAATGACTTGAAGACTAACTTGACAAACTCAAACCAAACTGAAATAAAAATGGTATTTACAATGACAGTGGAAGCAGCGTTAATAACTCAGAAATGGTATCGCTTGAGGAGTCAACCATTGATCGGCCCTCCTGGACAATCTTCCCCTTTCATTTCCTTCAGAAGAAAGGCATTCTGACCCCGATATGCTGCAATTTTAAAGGGACATTTCCAGGGGTTCTCGAACTTACCATGCTTACCTTTTTCCTCATTACTTGCATCCCACTTCAGCACCACGTCATCCAACTAAAATTTGTCGACCTTTGCCTTTCTATCATAAATTTTCTTGATCTTCTCCTGCAATTTCGATGTGCTCTTGCAAACTTCTTCTCTGGTCTGCTACAAGTGGACCATTTGGTTCAACCTTCTCTGCATGGGGTCTTCTTCATTGCCAGCCTCATAAAGAAGTTTGACTACCGAGGTAGCGAGAGAGGTAGGAAATACTGTATCAATTCCATAAACAAGCTCGAAAGGTGATGTAGCTATGGATTTCTTCTGACTGACCCGATCTGCCAGTAGCTTCTTGACGATGTTGACTAATGATTTGTTTGAAGACTCTGCAAATCCATTGCTTTGCAGATGATAGGCAATTGAGTGACCCAAAATGATGTGATATTTATTACAAAACTCTACCATCCTTTTAGATTTGAAAGTGGTTGCATTATCAGTGATTAAATTATTCGGGAAACCAAAGCAAGACAAGATGTTATTTTCAAGGAATGAAATGATTACCGCATTAGTAGTTGGCTCATCCCTAACATGTTTGCCACTCTTGTGATGTCTCCTGGGAGCCTGTTATTCCGAGGATGAATCACTTTGTATCACCATCTCATACTCTGATGAATGCTCAGAGGCCATGACTGCTCTGTGTACTGTACTTGGGCTGCCCTTTGATGATGGTGTGAAACTAGGTGTTGTTGTGATATCTGCCACCAAGGGGAACAATGAAAAAAGGGAGTATTAGGAGGGGAGTAGTATGATGGGAATAGGGTTTATGTGGATAACTTTGTTTAGGGATATGTAGGGGGTTTTGATATTTGATAAGGTAGGGTTTTGGGGTTTTATGTTGACAAATAAGAGGAGGGGATAGGGAATAGGTTTTGGTAGTGTTTTAGGGTAGGGATAATAGGAAAAATGAGAAAGGGGGTATAGGGAAAAATGGCAAGCAAGGGAAAAATGAGGGGTGTAAATGGAACCTTGGCATCAACACCACAATTATGCAACCCTAGCAACAATGGCTTTTGGTGTTTTCTTGTGGTTGGTTTTATGAGTTTTGTTGCAATCATACATAGCCATGAACCACCATAACATTCATTAAATTTGATGAGAAAGCCATGATATAGAGCCTACTTTTCAATTTGAGGGGTTTCACAAGCAACTTTAGGAAATTTGGCACGATTTTAGGCCTTTGTGGGTGTGCACCGCACTCTGTGAGTGCGTCGCGCCCCTCTGTGTGTGCGCCGCACCCTAGAAACTGCCTCCAACTTCACTCCAAACATGCACTTTGCACTCTCAAACACTTTGCTATGTTTGTCAATAACCTTGATTAGCACAATGACCCTGTTTTCTTGTGGAAACCTCTATTTAAAAATTTTGAAGTCATGAGTTAAATTTTGGCTTCTTCAAAAACCCATTTTACTAATGTTATGTTTTGACACTTTTTCACTAACTTAAAGCAACACTGAATTTCACTTTTCCCTTTGAAATTTTAGCTCAAATGATGAAATTTTCGGCACTCTTTGTAGGGATTGCATGACAAGGAATTTGGCCATGAAAGCCATGACTGCACCTGAAGAAATCGACTGACAACTTTTTTGAAAATTTTATCACCAATGACCCTGTTTGAATTTTCTTCAAAACAATGTTTTGAAGAAGAGTCGAAGTCTATCAACATGATGATGAAACTCTCTGAATCATAACTCTGTAAGGGCCTCACTTTCGTCTACATGGCTTTATTGGACATGGTTGAAGACCAAATTGATTTAATCCCTATACCTAATGATCCAAAATGACTTTTGTCCATTAAAGGACCAGACCTTGACTGCCATGGACTTTAGTGATCATTGACAAAAGACCTAAGCCAGAAGGATCCAGACATGAGGGGAAATGACTAGCATGACCTTTTCCATCAGATTATGGCATGCCCCTAGTGACATGCAGCTGGGTGAATGGAGCGGGACTCCTAAAAATGAAATGCATAAAGAGTTTTGATCTTTGACGGATGATTGACCAGACCAACTCTAACATTGGCTCCAATGGGGGATGGTAGCTCCTTGGAGGTGCCAAGAACAGCAGATCCCTAGAAGAGCTAGACAGTGCCTTCGTCTGTTGGGCTATGGAGTCATTTTTTCGACAAACAACACAGGACTCTGACTCATTTATGAAACTACAATGACCAAAAACTGACTTAAATTTGACATTGAAATGACTTGAAGACTAACTTGACAAACTCAAACCAAACTGAAATAAAAATGGTATTTACAATGACAGTGGAAGCAGCGTTAATAACTCAGAAATGGTATCTCTTGAGCAGTCGACCATTGATTGGCCCTCCTGGACAATCTTCCCCTTTCATTTCCTTCAGAAGAAAGGCATTCTGACCACGATATGCTGCAATTTTAAAGGGACCTTTCCAGGGGTTCTCGAACTTACCGTGCTTACCTTTTTCCTCATTACTTGCATCCCACTTCAGCACCACATCATCCAACTAAAATTTGTCGACCTTTGCCTTTTTATCATAAATTTTCTTGATCTTCTCCTGCAATTTGGATGTGTTCTTGAAAAATTATTCTCTGGTCTACTACAAGTGGACCATTTGGTTCAACCTTCTCTGCATGGGGTCTTCTTCACTGCCAGCCTCCTAAAGAAGTTTAACTACCGGGGAAGCGAGAGAGGTAGGAAATACTGTATCAATTCCATAAACAAGCTCGAAAGGTAATGTAGCTATGGATTTCTTTTGACTGACCCGATCTGCCCAAAATGCATTGACCAACCTCTTATTCCAGCTCTTCTTATTCATTTCCAGTAGCTTCTTGATGATGTTGACCAATGATTTGTTTGAAGACTCTGCAAATCCATTGCCTTGCAGATGATAGGCAGTTGAGTGACCCAAAATGATGTGATATTTATGACAAAACTCTACCATCCTTTTAGATTTGAAAGTTGTTGCATTATAAGTGATTAACTTATTTGGGCAACATAAGCGAGACAAGATGTTATTTTCAAGGAATGAAATGATTACCGCATCAGTAGCTTGTCTGGTGGGAATTTCCTTGGTCCATTTCATGAAATAAAATGTCGCTGTGAGGATCCATCTATGCTCACCGGAAGAAGCGGGATGAATTTCACCAATGAAATCCAACCCCCATTGCTGGAATGGGGCACTCACATCTATAAGCTTAAGTGGTAAAGGTTGTAACTTCTGCCTTCCTTCAAAAATATTACACTTATGACAGCGCTTGACCATCTTATATACATCAGCAAACAATGTCGGCCAATAGTACCCTGCTCTCAAAATTTTATTTGCTGTTGATTTCGAAAAAAGGTGACCACCACAATCTCCTTGGTGGTAGTCCTCCATGACCTTCTTTGCTTCCTTTTCCACCAAATAATTTAAGAGAATGCCATCAGGATCTTTCCAATACAGTGCAGAATTTAGAATGCAAAACTTGGCAACCTTCAACTTGAGTGTTCTCGCTTTGTTTCTAGTCACGCTGAATGGTGGTGACAAATTTTTAAGCACATATGTGATATCTGAATACCACAGAGAAAGAGCAAACATTTTAGATGCCTGAATTGACGATCCTTCCCCATTCTCATTGGACATAGCAGCGATCAAACTTATTTCCAAGGTGTGCAAGTTGGATTCGGCCATTAACTTTGCCAATCCCTGTCCTTTAACCAGCTTTGTGGGCTTTATTTCCACATCATACTCCAGCAAGGCTATAATCCATTTGCCTTATCTTCCTTCCAGATCAGTGTAAACTAAAACATCTTTGGCAATAGCATTAAGAACATAGGCCAAAATATGAGAATGTAGAATATATACCCGGAAATCTTTCAATGCCTTCACAAGTGCCAGGGCTTGCTTCTCAATGATGTTGCATTTTAAGGATGCATCTCTTATAGCTCTGCTGAAGAATGCAATGGGTCTGTCATGATCATCTATTTTTTGCAACAACATCGCTACCATAGTGTGCGCCAAATAAAATGAAAACAATATAAAATCCTGAGTGTAGTCCGGGCTGACTAGAACTGGAGTTGAGGAAAGAGCCAATTTGACCAAATTGAAAGATTTTATAGCCTCCTCTATCCATTTCACTTGGTTGTCCTTCTTGAGCATGTTTGTCACCTCTCTTAGGTGCTCAGCAAGGTTAGGTACAAAGTGGCGTAGAAAATTCATTTTACCATTGAAAGATTGTATCTCTTTCTTATTCTGGGGCAGATCGATTTGCTGAATTTCTTGCACATGTGCTGGGTCAATACGAATGCCATCTTTTGAGATAATGTGCCCCAGTAGCTTTCCTTCCTCCATGGCGAACAAGCTCTTCTTCAGATTCAGTGACAAGCCATATTTTCTGCACTTTTGGAAGACAGTTTTTAGATGGTACATGTGCTCTTCATCAGATTTGGAAAACACCGTCAAATCGTCCAGGTACACAACCAAAAAGACATCCTTCTCATTTCCAAAAGCCAAGTCCATTGCACGCTAAAATGTGGCACCTGTGTTCTTCAAACCGAAAGGAATTTTAGCGTAATGAAAGGTTTCTCATGGAGTGGTGAACGTTGTCTTGTCTCGGTCATCTTCATGGACAGAAACTTAGTTATATCCATACTAACCATCAAGTAGTGACATACGAGATGCTCCCACTACTCGCTGAAGTATATGGTCCATTTTGGGCAGTGGATAATTGTCTTTCAATGAAACTTTATTGAGATTTCTAAAATCAATGCATAAGTGAATCTCACCTGTCTTCTTTCGTACAGGCACCAAGTTAGAGATCCAATCCAAAAATATGATGGGCACAATGATCCCTAATTTGTACAACCTGTTTATCTCCTTTTCAATTGATGGCAACAACTTTGGATTTAGCCTTCTCAACTTCTGTCTGAATGGTTTTTGATTGGGCTTGATTGCTATAGTGTGCTGAATTATATTGGTATCATATGTCTTTAAGTCAGAAAAGTCCCAAGCAAACACATCTACAAATGAAGACATCAAACTGATATATTTGTCCTTGATCTTTGGTGGCAATGCTTTGGATGTAGGAACTTACGCCATGGATCAAGTGTCAGTAATACCGAGGAGAGAATGAACCGTTGGATCACTACATATCGTGACCGTTGGATTGTAAGTTACAAATGTACATAGTAAAAAAACACACTTTACCTAACTCTATACTAGACCAAGTTATACTTAACTATTCCTATGTGTCAGAATATCCTAACATCCCCCCTTAAGAACAACTTGGGATAGGATTGAAGGATTTACAAATATGAACACAATAGGAGAAGGAAGGAGGCACTAGAGCCTATCCCCCTTAGTGACAACTTCCTAAAGTCCAACCATAAATTGAAGTTTAGTAAACTTCGCCTCCGTGAGAGCTTTGTAAAGATGTCTGCAACTTGATCATCTGTTGAACAATATTTGCACTTCAAGACATGGTCATGAATGAGATTTCTAATGAAGTGCATATGTAGTTCAATGTGTTTGCTACGCTGATGCTGGACTGGATCTTTTGCATAGTTGAATGGCACTTTGATTATCACACAAAGTGTAGTCAGATGCTGCCTGCCTGAAAGCCAAACTCTGATAGGATCTGACGAAGCCACAAGGCTTCCTTACTAGCTTCTACGGCACCACGATATTCTTCTTCTGCTGAAGAAAGAGAAATGGCACCTTGTTTATTGCAAGCCCATGTAATAGGTCCTGAACCAAGAGTGAACACATAACTGACAGTAGACTTCTCGTCATCAAGGTAACCAGCCAAATCGGAATCAGTGAAACCAACCAATAGAGGAGATGCTTCGGCACTGTAATGAATGCCAAACTGAATTGTACCTCGAACATAACGAAGTATTCTTTTAGCTGCTTTCCAATGACTTTCATGTGGGGTGTGCATAAACCGAGCAATAAGACCAACAACAAAGGAATGATCAGTACGAGTATGGGTTAGATACAAAAGTTTTCCCACAAGTTGATGGTATAAGGTAGCGTCAACTTCAGGGGAAGTACAAGTGACTAAAAGTTTGACTCCAGACTGAAAGGGAGAAGGAGCTGGCTTACAATCTTCCATGCGAAAATGGCGTAGAAGATCACATGCATACTTGGATTGGGAGAGGAAAATACCTTCCTTGGATTGCAAGACTTGAAGACCGAGAAAATAATGTAAGTGTCCTAAGTCTGTCATTTCAAACTTCTTTCTAAGGATGGAATTCACATGGTTGATAAGGTTGGAATCACTACCAGTGAGGATAAGATCATCAAAATAAAGAACAAGAATGATAAGAGACTTGCCCACTTTCTTGGTGTAGACAGTATTGTCAGAATGACACCTAGAAAATCCAGATTCTAAAAGAAAGCAATCCATTTTGGCATACCAAGCTCGAGGAGCTTGCTTGAGACCATAAATGGATTTCTTAAGCCGACATACAAGACTGGAGTCTGTTTGTAAAAACCCAATAGGTTGTTCCATATAGATTTCTTCATGCAAATCCCCATGCAAGAAGGCGGATTTAACATCCATCTGATGGACTTCCCATTTGAAAGAGGCAGCAAGGGAAAGAAAAAGGCGGACAGAGTTCATTTTGGCAATAGGGGAGAAGGTTTCAGTATAGTCAATGCCTTCAACTTGTGAAAAGCCCTTAGAAACAAGACGAGCTTTATGTTTATCAACTTTCCCATCTAGTCCATACTTGGTTCTGTAAACCCATTTGCATCTAACAAGTTTTTGTCCCTTTGGTAGAGGAACAATATCCCATGTATCGTTTGCCCATAATGAACGATATTCTTCATTCATAGCTGCGTCCCAATCTGTATGGCCTAAAGCATCTACAAAGGTGTCAGGATCATAACTTGTTGAGACTTGAGCCAGTAAAGAAGAGGCTCTTTCGAACTGAGAACATGTATGACGTTGATCTGTAGGATCACCAGCAAGATCACCTGCTACATCCCGAGTAGCACGGACCCATTTTGGTAGTGAAGGAGCTGAAGGAGGATCCTAAGAAGGTGGGGGAGGATTTTCATCCTCATTTTCATCATCTGAAGAAGAAATATGTTCAAAAGTAGAAGATATAGAGAGAGGTGGCACATGCGCCGTGTTAGCCTCCTGTTGCAGTAGGTTACTCATATTTCATGATTGACATTTTACAGGCCAAATATGTCATACTTTGAATGCTACAATGCTCCATATTTTCTTAACAGTCTCCAAGCGAAAAAGGCTACTCAGAGTTCATTTAACTGCCTTCCAAATTTTGAGAAGTTATTCCGGCGTCGCCAATTTTCAGTTAAAGGGAGGTCCAATCAGCTTAATCTTGGCAGATTCTTAGATAGGTAGAGTATCAGAGGAGCCCAACAGCTCAATCTGGGCCCTCGGATGAAATAAAGGTAGTTTGTAGATAGGAAAGCATGAAAAAGAAAAATTGGAATGATGGGTTTGCAAGTCTAAGTGCACCCAAACCAAAAGAAGAAAAAATGTTAGGTAAGTAGGCTGGGTAGGTAGTTTTGAGGTTGCTGAATCTTGATTGCTGATCAGTTTCGGGTTTCTAGATGTCATCTTTACTCAGGACAGAATCATAAGGCAGTTCTATGAGAGAAGCTCAAAAACAGGCATCACTAACTTCCTTTCTCCATCTCCCCCAATCATTAACTAAGTTCCCCAAAAAAGAGGTCAAGATCTGCTTGATACCTCTTAAGTTCCATCATTTTCATATCATTAGATTAGGTGAAGATTTTCTTTCCTCAAAGATATTCCATACTCTTTCTATAAGGTTTTGTCCCCTCGTTGCAGCCTAAGATTTCCCAAACTTAGCGCTTTCTTACCATCTCCATATTAACTACTAACATTATTATTTAACTCCCTATATTTTCCCATCCCCCTACTAAAACTATATAAATCATCCCCTATGTAAATATCCCTCCCCCTGGTTGAAAAATAACCATAAGTACCCCCGGGAATTGTTTAGTTTATCTGAAACTTAGAAAGAACCCTCATGCTGCCCCTTCAAGCCATCTTCTAAATACAATGGACTCCTTCCAGAGCATAAAATCCCTTTTAAGGTTATCGGACGCCTTCCGAAGCTTCAAATGCCTTTATGACCCACTTACTCACTCCTCCCGACTGCAATAAACCCCTTGCCGACTTCCTTAACACTCCGTAGACCCTAGAAAGCCAGCTCGCATTGCAAGATCGCAATATTCTCTCCATGTAAGTTATGCCCCACCCGTCGTTCCCCGATGTGATATCGCGATATCGGCGATCGACAATCACAAGCATCGCATGTCCAACTAAAAATACCTTCCCTCTCCCCGCCGATGCGATATTGCGATCACATTGGAGAAGTTCATCGCATCGCCTTCAAGTATGAGCACCCCACCATGTCACATCTGTACCAAGACCCACCGCTGACGTCAGCAGGCTGACATCATCCGCCGTACTGCTGACGTCATCCTGATGTCAGTAGCCAAGGAACCAAAAATTCGCGCAGGAAAAGAAATCGCACTTCGGAGCTCTAGAACTAGAAAGCGCTAATCGCGCATCGATATAGGAAATAGGCCGTTTTGGGAAATCTTTGGGGAATCTTTCTATTCCTTGGCCCGTTTTGCGCCGAAAAAGCCCGAAATCGCCCGATTTTGCTAAATTAGTCCGGTTTAAACACAGAAAAGGACCAATGACAGAGATTAAAGTGTATCAGATCAAATCATCAAGGAACAAGCGTGTCAAAGAGTATCAGCAGGCGGCGGAAGCCATCAATGTAGCGGCAAAGAGTATCAGCGAAAATCTTAAGCAGCGGCCCAAAGCAGGAGAACATTTAATACCTTCCAGCAAAGTCAAAGAAAGAGGGCGAAGCCACTCAAAAACCCTCAAGTCATAATTATTGCACATTTAACTCGCACCATAACAAAACTATAGATCCTGAAGCACAGTTATTCCAACAGCACCGCATCAAGCCTCCAAGGGCCACATTGCACTCGTTTTGATTCAGTTGCCTCTGGCGCAGCCCAAAGGACTTACCTGCATTTAATTCCATCGACACTTAGGTTTTAGAAAAGCTTTTCCAGCTGACCTGTTTAGGTCAATTGTAATAAATGACTTTCTGATATTTTGCTTATATATACCACCCTGAAAGATGTAGTGAGGGGTTGGTTGGTTAGTGAGTCGAAGGCATTGCTTAATCTTCTTCTCAACATTTTCTTCAAGCAGAGACCCGCACTATAACTGTCATACTTTCTATAATCAAAGACTGCTGAAAGCATGGATTTCGAAACTACTTGATGAGTTTAATTGGCCGAGGAGTGATTACGAAATTCCTGTGCTTCTACATGGTTCAATAAGTGTTTCTCAACTCTGTTAATTTTCATGTTTGTTTTACCACCATTCCGCCATCTAAAGTGCAGAAAAGAAGAATAGCTTAGGATTTCTTTAACTACACCTTAAGCTCAATTTCTGCATTTTTTCATGTTTTCATCAGAAATAGTTATGAGCATGTATACTTAAATGATCTTGTTTACGCTATTTCTTTCACATATGAATGAGAGTTTAGGAATTCTTAGCTTCTCCTAGATAACCATTCATCCACTTCTCCTCTTTTTCAGTATGATGAAATGATTCTCCTTTGCCTTTCATCTCTGATTTTCATTCCATCCTTTCAGAAGATTGATAATTGTATCATGTGTGGCTATCTCGCTCCTTAATCCTCCTGTGACCAAGAAAACACAATACAAGCCTTAATCCATGACTCCATGCCCAATGGTTTGAAACTTATCACACCTTACCTTGCCTCTTTTCTTGATATTTCTACCTTCCATCCAAATACAAACAAAAACCCCTGAGCTAAAAGCTAGCCTAAAATCATCAACAAAGTTGAAACATTAAGAGAGATCCCTCTCTGATTGCAGGTGGGCTAGAACCTGCAATCCAAAGATTGGTTTGTGGTTACCTCGGCTGTATCCCTAAACAGGAGCCTAGGGACAACCTGAGTGATAAAATAATGGCGACTCCGTTGGGGACTAAATCACTTTGTTCATTACTGTAAACCCCGCTTTCTAGAGAAAGTGCTCCGTTTCTTCGGAGCTTTTCATGTTTAGTTCTGATCTTTGATGGTGGATAGAGATCAGGCACTTCAAAGTTAAGGCATCCACCTGGCGACTCCACTTCATTTTCAATCAAGGCTCCACTGAGGAACGAACCAATTTTACAGCCAAATAGTCCATATCCCAAAGCATCAACAGTAAGACAGGATGACCGGGTTCATGGAAGATCTTTCATTTGATAAAGCTTTAGATGAATTCAGGGAAAGTTTATCAGAACTTCAGCTTGATGAAGACTTTTTCAGATTGGTGTTGTTAAAAACAGCAGGGCACCCGAATAACCTTTTTCTTGAGTTAGTTGTTGAAAGATATGAAAATGAAATTGAACTCTTGCAATCTCAAATTCAGTCATATAGTTTTCGCGATCCTAATGAATTTTTCCAGAATCTTCCTCCCCCAAGTCAGAGGGAAATTGTACTACCTTCTGACTTACAGATTGAGGATATTGTTGTTTTCAAGGCAAAGACTGAAGGATCAGTTGCAGGGCTTATTACCGAGGATGCAACTGTTCCATCTGCCTGAGAAGGCCCAGAAGAAACTGTCCCACATAATGTTTTTATTGATCCTATTGCAGACTACATGGAACTTCTTCTTAACTCAACTTCTTTAGCATGCTTTCTCGGTGAAGACCAAATACATCAGCAGCAGCCTTTCTATGCCACAATTTTGATTATGGGGGCACATGACCGAATAGTTCTTCCAAGTTCATTAACAATCAGTCAGCCAGTTCATCTCTTTTTTTAGTTGCTTAAATGGCTGCATTGGTTATTTGATTTCACCTGACAGCAAAGTAAGTGTTGGTTAGGGTAGGTAGGTAGGATTAATAAGGCAGTCGGCAAAGGGAATTTTGCAGAGAACAACAACAATTAAAGACTAAGGCATTCTGACCCACTTTTCTTGGCTTGTCACAAGGAGAAACCATCCCCAAGTGGAGCCATTGTTAGCCTCCTGCTGCAGCAGGTTACTCATATTTCATGATTGACATTTTACAGGCCAAATATGTCATACTTTACATGCTGCAATGCTCCATATTTTCTTAACAGTCTCCAAGCAAAGAAGGCTACTTAGATTTCATTTAACTGCCTTCCAAATTTTGAGAAGTTATTCCAGCGTCGCCAATTTTCAGTTAAAGGGAGGTCCAAACAACTTAATCTTGGTCTCCCTAGGTTTAAATTTCCTGTTTTAGAATATAGATAATGAAAATCTGTCCAAACAGCTTAATCTTGGCATATTCTTAGATAGGTAGAGAATCAGAGGAGCCCAACAGCTCAATCTGGGCCCTCGGATGAAATAAAGGTAGCCTATAGATAGGAAAGCATGAAAAAGAAAAATTGGAATGATGGGTTGGCAAGTCTAAGTGCACCCAAACCAAAAGAAGAAAAAATGTTAGGTAAGTAGGCTTGGTAGGTAGTTTTGAGGTTGCTGAATCTTGATTGCTGATCAGTTCCAGGTTTCTGGATGTCATCTTTACTCAGGACAGAATCATCAGACAGTTCTATGCGAGAAGCTCAAAAACAGGCATCACTAACTTCCTTTCTCCATCTCCCCTAATCATTAACTAAGTTCCCCAAAAAAGAGGTCAAGATCTGCTTGATACCTCTTGAGTTCCATCATTTTCATATCATTAGCTTGGGTGAAGATCTGCTTTGCTCAAAGGTATTCCATACTGTTTCTATAAGGTTTTGTCCCCTCGTTACAGCCTAATATTTCCCAAACTGAGCGCTTTCTTACCATCTCCATATTAACTACTGAAACTATTATTTAACTCCCTATATTTTCCCATCCCCTTACTAAAACTATGTAAATCATCCCCTATGTAAATATCCCTCCCCCTGGTTGAAAAATAACCATAAGTACCCCCGGGAATTGTTCAGTTTATCTGAAACTTAGCAAGAACCCTCATGCTGCCCCTTCAAACCATCTTCTAAATACAATGGACTCCTTCCAGAGCATAAAATCCCTTTTAAGGTTATCTAACCCCTTCCGAAGCTTCAAATGCCTTTCTGACCCACTTACTCACTCCTCCCGACCACAATAAACCCCTTGCTGACTTCCTTAACACTCCGCAGACCCTAGAAAGCCAGCTTGCATCGCAAGATCGCAATATTCTCTCCATGTAAGTTATGCCCCACCCGTCATTCCCCGACGTGATATCGCGATATCGGCGATCGGAAATCACAAGCATCGCATCTCCAACTAAAAATACCTTCCCGCTCCCCGCTGATGCGATATTGCGATCGCATTGGAGAAGTTCATCGCATCGCCTTCAAGTATGAGCACCCCACCATGTCACATCTATACCAAGACCCACTGCTGACGTCAGAAAGCTGACGTCATCCGCCGTACTGCTGACGTCATGCTGACATCAGCAGCCAAGGAACCAAAAATTCGCGCAGGAAAAGAAATCGCACTTCGAAGCTCCAGAACAAGAAACAGAGGCAGTTTTCGATGCGCGATTAGCGCGAAGCGCTAATCGCGCATCGTTATGGGAAATAGGTCGTTTTGGGAAATCTTTTGATTCCTTGGCCCGTTTTGCGCCGAAAAAGCTTGAAATCGCCCGATTTTTCCAAATTAGTCTGGTTTAAAGACAACAAAGGACCGATGACAGAGATTAAAGTGTATCAGATCAAATCATCAGGGAACAAGCGTGTCAAAGAGTATCAGCAGGCGGTGGAAGCCATCAATGTAGCGGCAAAGAGTATCAGCGAAAATATTAAGTAGCAGCCCAAAGCAGGAGAACATTTAATACCTTCCACCAAAGTCAAAGAAAGAGGGAGAAGCAACTCAAAAACCCTCAAATCATAATTATTGCACATTTAACGCACACCAGAACAAAACTACAGATCCTGAAGCACAATTATTCCAGCAGCACCGCATCAAGCCTACAAGGGCCACATTGCACTCGTTTTGATTCAGTTGCCTCTGGCACAGCCCAAAGGACTTACTTGCATTTAATTCCAGCGACACTTAGGTTTTAGAAAAGCTTTTCCAGCTGACCTGTTTTGGTCAATTGTAATAAATGACTTTCTAATATTTTGCTTATATATAGCACCCTGAAAGATGTAGTGAGGGGTTGGTTGGTTAGTGAGTCGAAGACATTGCTTAATCTTCTTCTCAACATTTTCTTCAAGTAGAGACCCGCACTGTAACTGTCATACTTTCTATAATCAAAGACTGCTGAAAGCATGGATTTCGAAACTGCTTGAGGTGTTTAATTGACCGAGGAGTGATTATGGAATTCCTGTGCTTCTACATGGTTCAATAAGTGTTTCTCAACTCTGTTAATTTTCATGTTTGTTTTACCACCGTTCCGCCATCTAAAGTGTAGAAAAGAAGAATAGCTTAGGATTTGTTTAACTACACCTTAAGCTAAATTTCTACATTTTTTCATGTTTTCATCAGAAATAGTTATGAGCATGTATACTTAAATGATCTTGTTTACGTTGTTTCTTTCACATATGAATGAGAGTTTAGGAATTCTTAGCTGCTCCTAGATAACCATTCATCCACTTCTCCTCTTTTTCAGTATGATTAAATGAGTCTCATTTGCCTTTCATCTCTGATGTTCATTCCATCCTTTCAGTAGATTGATAATTGTATCATGTGTGTCTATCTCACTCCTTAATTCTCTTGTGACCAAGAAAACGCAATAGCAAGCCTTAATCCATGACTCCATGCCCAATGGTTTGAAACTCATCACACCTTACCTTGCCTCTTTGCTTGAGATTTCTACCTTCCATCCAAATACAAACAAAAACCCCTGAGCTAAAAGCTAGCCTAAAATCATCAACAAAGTTGAAACATTAAGAGAGAGCCCTCTCTGATTGCAGGTGGGCTAGAACCTGCAATCCAAAGATTGGTTTTTGGTTACCTCGGCCGTATCCCTAAACAGGAGCCTAGGGACAACCTGAGTGATAACACGTCGATCTAGGCTCGTAGGCCGATTTATTTTCATCAAACTTTACATCTCTTCTAATGATAACATTTTTGGACTTAAATGGAATAAGTCTATATCCTTTGATATCTTCAGAATATCCAACAAAGATACATTTTTCACTCTTACGTTCTAAAGCTTTATGTTTCTCATCTGGAATATGGGCCCATGCTTCACTTCCAAAAACACGAAAGTGACTCACATTTGGTTTAATTAATCTCCATGCTTCTTCTGGAGTGATATTCTTTAAAGCCTTAGTAGGAGTGAGATTTAGTATGTAATTTGCACAGTTAATTGCTTCTGCCCAATAGTTAAGACTAAGTTCTTTAGATTGAAGCATACAATTAGCCATTTCCTTTAAGGTGCGATTCTTCATTTCAGGTACACCATTTTGTTGTGGAGTATATGGAACAATATGTTGCATTTGAATTCCATTCTCAGTGCAAAAGTTGATGAAGTCATTTTTAACATATTCTCCGCCATTAT
>APFE030745317.1:40430-73805 GCA_000404065.3 Pinus taeda
TACCCAAGTGCGTCTGGAGAAATCATCAATGAAAGTTAAGAAATACTTGCAGCCAGAGAATGAAGCAACATGAAGTGGACTACATAAATCACTGTGCACAAGCTGTAAAGGCGCTGAGGCGTGCCAAGAGGCACGTTTTTCAAAACTGTCCCGATGATGTTTTCCGAGTACACATCCGGAACAAACACCATCTCTGCAAGATACCATAGGAAGACCTGTCACCATATTTTCTTTACATAGATGCTGAAGGGAGCGATAGTTTAAGTGACCAAATCGCTCATGCCAAAGTTTGCTCACTTCATCATTATGAGCAACAAATACCGAGGAAGATTTGATGACCCAAAGTTGTGAAACTTATACAACCTTGTAGAATCATCAGCAATGCTAGTAGCTAAAATCTGTCTAAGATCTTTAGGTCCTTAATTACAACATCGTGAGGTGAAATTCAACGATTTTACCTTCACCTGAATGAGTTATCTGATATACAGATAGAAGGTTGCAGCATAAGGTTGGAACACATAATACATCATTAAATTGACCATTGTCTATATGAACAGTTCCAGTCCCTACAACACTAAGAGATCTATCATCACCAACATATATATTTTTGGTGTTACATCATTTAAAGAAGAAAACATGGCTTTGTTTTTGGCCATGTGATAAGAAGCTCCAGAATCAATGAGCCACTCATGAAAATGACAGGAAGAAGATACATTTAGTGCATAGCCAGACCGAGATGCTTGACAACCACATGCAGAAAGTGCCATTCCTGAAGATGAATTTAAAGAGTGCTCCAAATGGATGTTATGCTTCTTCATTGCTGCTTCCAAGGCTTCCATCTTCTTAAAGCATTTAGATTCTAAGTGGCCATCTCGATTACAAAAGTTGCAATGTCTATCAGTCTTCTTCCCTTTGTTTTTAGTTGCCTTATCATTCTGGGGAAATGATTTTTCATTTTGAGGTTGAAATTGCTGAGGACCCTTGTTTGGTTTAGGACCATTCCTTTTAGGATATGACTTCTTAGGATTATTTGATTTTGGTTGCTGCTGGGCGGTTAACGCTTTCTTAGAAGAGTTTCCAAGATTAAGAAGACCAAGGTGTAAGAGGTTTTCTTGTTCTCTTATTAAAGAATCATAAAAAGCATCAAACGAAGGGGGCTTGTAGTCATGTCCTTAAGAAATGAAGGCTTCTCTTGTAGAATGGAAGGTGGAAACAAACAGTAGGCTGGTCCCAACTTGGTAAGAATGCAATAGATAAGGGCACTATCTTCTTTCTTAACCTTAACACCTTCCAAGAGAAGTCTAATGGTATTGAAGTTGGACAAGAAATCTTCAATGCAAGAAAACTTATTTGGGTCCAATGTAAGCAACTCATTTTCAAGTTGATGGGCTCTAAGTTCATTTTTGATTCCAAAAACTTTAGTAAGTTGCTCCATTGCTTTATCAGAAGTATCAATTTCTGCAATATGGAATCTAAGATCGGGAGAGATATACATCCCTATCAACCCACGTGCTTGATCTTGTCTATTCTCCCATTTAGCTGCCTTATCTTCATCTTTCGTTTTGGTTTCTTGGCCTGAGGCTATTCTGTAAAGACCTTTACTTCTAAGTAAATCCACAATGTAGGACCACCATTGGAAGTAGTTGGTGCTGTCAAGAATAACTTGGCATGGAATTTCCATTTTAACAGAACCTTAAGCTATATATGCTAAAACTAAGTGTTCCAATGGAAATATCTCGAAAAATTAGGCTGGTTCAAAAAAAACAGCTCTGAAAATGGTTTTCGGATGAAGAAGTTATGGCTTTTTAAAAAAAGGTTGATGAAGGCGCCGACAAAGTGCGGGAATGTGCGGAAATGAAAGAAAACACCCCTTTTTCAACAAAATGGAGATTTGAACCCAAGACCTCTACTCTCATAAATTAGCTTTGAACCAAGTGAGCTATACAAAAAGTTTGAGAGAGAGAGAGAGGGGGGGGGGGCTTTGTTTTCTTTTGGTCAATGAAGCTTTTGATTGTGTGCTTGCTTGAGAAAGCTCTTTTTCGTCCTACAAAACAAAAACACAAAACCCAAGATGGACATACAAAAAAAACAAGCCTTACGGCTTAAAGTTAGCTTTACCAGAAACTAAATATTTTCCTCAATGTTTCTGATTTTTCGAGATCACACTAAGGCGCAGGGAAAAGAGCATATGCATGAGAAAAATCCTTCCTTTCTGTTTCTGATTTGCCCAGATCACACAGAGTCGCAGGGAAAAGAGCATACGCAGAAATGAAAGGTATAGATCTGGTAATAAAAAAGAGCTAAATAAACCGAAACCGAAATAAACAGAGAGAAAATAACTGGAAACTGCAAATAAACACTGTATACCTCCAGATCTTAAAAATGACGCAGCTAGGGCTACCGGAAACCTTTTCGCGTGAAATGAAAGGGGTTCCTCACTCGAACAGATGCTCCTAAAATAACAGAGCAATCCTCTCGGCCCGAAAGCAGTCAGAAACAGCAGATCTAGGAGATGGCAGTCAGATGCAGTTGTACCGACTTCAGATTTGGATCACCAACAGACGCGACCCTTAAATAGCTCTGATACCATGTAGGAATTTACAGGGTAAGTTCCTTAGACAGAACACCAAAGGACACCGCTCACAAATAGATCACAGATCAATACACCAGTATTTTGACATGGTTAAAACCCTCAAAGAGGGAAACAGTGCACGGCCTGAGCCGACGCGACCACTTCAGGCAATTTATTAATAAAAGAACGAAAATTTACATAATCTTCTCTCGTGAACGGTTAACCTACAAATGACCCTCCATGCACTTTAAATAGAATTCATGGACCAATCGGGTGTTAAGCCATGGATCAAGTGTCGGTAATACCGAGGAGAGAATGAACCGTCAGATCACTACATATCGTGACCATCGGATTGTAAGTTACAAATGTACATAGTAAAGAAACACACTTTACCTAACTCTATATTGGACCAAGTTATACTTAACTATTCTTATGTGTCGGAATATCCTAACATTGGAAAATTTTACCAATTTAGTATTAGCAGTTGTTCCAATATTGACATCTTCCACACCCTTCTCTATTGGCTGCAATGTGGGCTTGTGGGCTACATCATCTTGATCAAATATTTCTTCTCAAGGTATCAAGCCTTTAGGAATAACGTTATTCTTCAGCTACAACACGTCCATTTCATTGATCTGCACCTCATCTGTACCATTACTTTTACATCGTCATTTTTCTACATCAATCGAGGTCTCTTTGAACTTACCTTTATTTTGCGGAAAATCATCAATCTCCTCATCATCTTGGAAAACTTGTCAATATATCTGATTGGTTGGGACGGTTAGACGATGCTTGACATGGATTTCGAATTTATTGCTGGAGTTCATTGGGATTTTCAAACTACTTGCTGCCTTGGCAAGAGCATCAGCAATACTATTTAGTATACGAGGCACACATGTCAAGGTGTATTCTGAAAATAATTTTAGGATGTCTAGAACTACATTACAGTAAGCCCACATCCTAGGATGCTTTGCTTGATATTCGCCTCTTACCTGCTTAATTACCAATTCAGAGTCACCATATACTAAAATCCTCTTAGCATTCAGCTTTCTTAGAATCTTTAGGCGATCAATCATAGCTTCATACTCAGCTTCATTATTTGAACAATCAAAAGCCAACTTATAAAAGCATACCCACACGTTACTAGGGACTTTGTTCGGGGTAGAGAAAGGACTGCGTAGCCAAATTCCAATTCCAGCGCCATCATTTCCCACTGCTCCATCGAAATCCATGGTCCACAAACCTTCTTCCTCCTCTTGCAAGTGCTAGAAATCTGTTTACTGTTCCTTGTCTGCTTGTTGTCCATTACTTTCAGCTGATTGCCCAATGGTGTTCTGATGTTCTTGTACTTCTTTCTTTAGAACTCCTCTAAAATTTTCTATTATTTCCGAAATATCATCTGCTTCTACTAACTGACTATCGATATCATTGAAACTATCTGAATACAAAACAAAACACTCTAAATCTGTATGTACAGAATTAATCGGATGATTTATTTGTTTCTCCTTGCTTGTGATCATGTATTTCATTTTTTGTTCCCGATACAATTTCCTCATTTGGCCAAACCCTGGAATCGTCACATAAGAGAAATCTAGCTGTAGTGTCCCTTTTAATTTCGCTACACAAGACCTGGAAAGAGTTATGCCAAAACCTGGGAGGAATATCTGCTACAACAACATCCGTCAGAACATTCTTCATTGGGAGCTGATCCAGACTCACAACCAAGTCTTTGATGAGTCCTATACATCTTAGTCTACTGGAATCAAATGAATAGAGATCATGGTATTGTCGGGTGATGTCCAGACCTAGCTTATCCATGATAGCCTTGGGCATGAGATTGTGAGAAGCTCCGGAATCAAATATGGCATTATGTAACACAAAATCATGCAATCTTAAACTGATATAAAAAGTTGGCACATCACTATCACGAGACTCACCATTCGATGATGGCCCAAAAATCATTTCAGGTTGATCATCTTCGACAATCACCATGTTGGACATTGGGTCCAAATTCAATATTTTAGATGCTTTTCCTCGATAACTGTTGTTCCTCATTATTTCAGTCAAGGGAATCGATACCTTTAATTTAGAAATCTCATCCTCTAAATTAAAAGTGGGAATCTTTTCTACCTCTTTGACTGGGATTTCTTTCCTTTCCTTCTCTTTCGGTGCAACTTGCTGATGTGATTGTTCTGCTGATGGTGATTTATTGTTATCCGGATCAACTGCCTCCTTTCCTTTCCTTTTTTTAACTGATGAATCATTTTTTGATGCCTCAACATCCTTCCTTTTCTGAATTGGTTTGACTGGCACATCTCTGTTTCTAAGTGAATATCGCTGCTGCCAGGCAGACAAAGCATTCATATAGCCTCTTTGGTACTCATTTGATTCTTCCTCCAATATGGTATCATTTGTTAGAACGAAATCTACGTCATTGTGTACAGTTGAACTTTCTGCATACTCCTCATCATCAGTAAGATAAATAGGCAAATCATCGGGAGTAAAGAGGTGGTTTTCTTCACCTATTATATTCCCGTCCTCATCTAATTCTGGTCCATGCACAAAATTTTGCTGCAAAGGTGGTTGTACTGGCTGTTGTCATGTCTGCTCTTGGGCTCGCTGATCTCTCTGTCTTATTCTATATTGTGGTTGTTGCTAGCCAAGGAAGTTATGATTTCTAACTTGTGGCTTAGGTTTGTCAATTTTCACCCTTTCAAGCATCTTCTCTACCTTCCGGAGTAATTTATCTACTGAGGATGACTCTTCATTTATGATGACCTTCTTCTCTACCTTTGCTCTATCTCTCTTGGTCAGTAGATTTGCTTCAACACTGATCGTTGTCTTCTGCATGTCTTCCATTGTGGCCGGTTCTGTTTCTCTTAATTTATAAGCCATGTCAGCATCAAAACCGTCCGGGAACTTCACCATGGCTAGCCCCATAGGTGGCCTTAGATGATTTGGAATTTAGTTATCAACAGAATTGAATCTAATGCAATAGTCTTGGACCGACTCACCAGCGTTTCTTTTCATTCCCTCATATTCAGCAAGAATTTGAAGAGGATTCTTTTTCACTTCCCAGTGGTTTAAAAAATTTCTTTGTAGGTCAGCCAAGGTAGCGATGCGTGCAGCTGGAAAACCTCTGAACCATTTCCTCACTTCACCTGTAAATGTCCGTACAAAGAGTCTCATTGCCACATTCTCTGCATCGACCTCATGAAGTTCATAGAAATCTGCCATTCTATCCGCTGTGCAGTAATGTTGTTAGGAGTGCCATCAAAAAACAAGATTTTGCTTTGGTAATCTGCGGGCATATCGTCTAAAACTTGAGGCAGAACGAGGGGTGCAAAATGGGCAGCCATCGCTCTTGGTGGATTTGGCCTCGGAGGTGTTGGAGGAGTGTGCACCTTTTGTAAGGGTCTAGCAATTAGAGTTTGAAGCTGAGCTATAATGTAATTATCAATCGACTGGTTAGCCCTTTTCGTCTCCAAGTCTACAAGAAACTGTGGATTATGGATAGTAGAGTCAACTGCCCTTTTGGATTTGGTTTCAAACAACGATAGTTCAAACTTCTCATCAAACTTGAGCTCTTCAAGATACTCAAAACTGTCGGGGCATGAATGGGATTTGAACATGGGGGATATAGAGCTCTCTTGACGACGAATTCTTGAAATCAAATTGGGATTTTTGTAGATGTGTGGAGGATTTGGATCTGGATTAGCCCTGGCATATCTTCTAGAAGCCAGCATGCTATTGAGAAAAATCAAAGGACACAACCAACTTACTCAGCCTATCCAATCCTCAACTTATCATCCAGAAGCTTAGAATTATCAAGAAGTAAGGGGATTGATTCCGTTCCCCAGTATGGTCGCCACTATGTCAGCACCCAAATCCGCCTTAGGCTTAAGGAAGGAAAAATTTAGGGTAACCACAAACCACGCTCAGTCTGGTAGCTAGCCCTACCAGAAAAGGAGAGGGCTCTCTCTGAGTCAGACTCAGTGAATAGATAAACGAAATGGTCTGAGATGACTTACAGTGAAATATTGATCTTAGGCTAGTAAATAATTATGGATACAAGAAACAATTTTTTATGAATGATTGAGTTTCTAGGGTGGTATAAAACCAACAAAAAACAACGAGCAGAGAATTTATACAAAGGCACAGATTACTTTGTGAGGAAAGACAGGCGGAAAGTCTAGAAATTTAGTTTGAAATAACTCGGGATGGAGAGATTGCTTAGGAGGGTGAAAAGGGCATAAGTACATGAATCCTTTTCAACAGAAGAAGAACACTGAACATGAAATTTTCCCACAGGTAGAGCAATAAAAATGAATTCTACCTTATCTAACTTAGAAAATTTCACTGCAAATGAATATCAAATGAACTGTGAAACATAACGAAATACATATGAAACATAAGACACATTTGCTACACTCACAACCACATGAATCTCATGAAACAGAGCCGCTGCCTTTCATTTATCCTCTGTCAAAATATACAATGAAGAAACAGAGTTTCTTTCCCACAGTCTCCCAGAAATTTCAAGCCAACCAACCCTTTGCAAATGGTTTGCATACAATAAATAGACCATGCTATGAGGAGATAGAACGACCAAGAGTTGGGGAGTTTCTCAAATCATTACAAAATGGAGATGGAAAGCCAACCATTAGCTACAAGTGCAGCGTTACAAATACGAAAAATGGCTTGGGTGACCGTTTGCCTTTCTTTTCCACTTGGATAGAAGCCAAAATCTTTAAAATTTGGCTTAGTTGCTAAAAAAAGTGAAGTGTAGATGAGCGGGCCCACTTAGAGAAAGTCACGAATCGAAATTTTGCGAAACGGAGGTGAATTTGGCCCTTTTCTCTATATGTACCACGCCCAATTCTATATGCATCGTGCCACTTTGGAGGTTGTTTTGAGGCATCTGTAGTAGTCCAAAATGTGCACAAGTGTGCTTGTTGGAAAGCCTGGCCTGTCTACTTTCCAACCCAAGTGGAATTTCTGAATTTGGGGCTCATTTTCCCCTCCAAATCTTCATTCTCCCAAAACTACTTCCTGTGTGTCAAAATAGGGGCAGAGAGTCCATTTCTTGAGTGTTTTTGACCTCCTAGAGACTCAAATCATGCCCAAATTTCTTGTCCAAGCACCAGTGGTCGTGATTTTTCATGATGAATCCAAAAATGCAAGCCATTTGTCATTTGGCGCTGCACATGGAGAAAAAACCTATGTTGTGACCAAAATTTTTCCATGTGACCAAAATTTCCCCAAATTTCTTGAAATTTGGGCTGGAGGTTCTCTAAGAGGCACTATGATGGGCCACAGAGGCTTCAGCCAAGATTTGAAGCCAATCTTGCTCTTTTTACCTCTTTTTCCTTTGTGTTTCTTTGCTCAATTTTGCCTTCAAGCTCCTTATCCGAGCCTTTGGACTCATGTTCTGTGCCCTGTAATGATAAACCATCTGCCTCAGTATGGTTTTTTCCTTGTCAGCCTTCTCCAGCAGTCTCTCAAGACGGATGTTGATGCGCTCGAGCCAAGACTCACGATCATTATTAATCTCTTGCTCCAAGGTAGTGAGCTCGATCCGCCTATGCTGAGCAGCTTGGTGATTCTCACGGATGCTTTGCAGCTCCATGATCTCATGTTGGTCCTCAAGCTGCTTTTTCCTTTGCTCCAAATACCTGATGATCCATTTGGCCATCTCCAAATTGAGTGACAAGTCTTGGATCTTCGTGTTCTGCTCATGGATGGTCATCCCAAGTTTTTCACTCTCCACATCTACATTATCATCTTGAATGAGGATGAAGTCTTCCTCTTGTTCACCTGATGGCCCTCATCATGCATGGGCCTCTTTCCCTTGTCATGTACCTGTGTATTCGATGCCGGAAGCAAGGCCCCTTCCACCCCGGGTGGAGATAACACTCGCTTTGATACTGCAAACAAGTGCCTACTTCCTCTCTGATATGTAACGAATACTGGCATAGTAGTGGTCTCATGGAGCTCATACTGATGAGAAGGACCACCTATCTCATGCTCTGCCTCTGATAATACCTGTGAAGTGCTGAAGAGGTCACGGGAGATGAAGTCCTCCCAAGTAATGCCCTTCAATCCCAACTGATGATCTACCAAAATCCGGATAAGAGAAAAGTGATAAATAATGTTAAGTTTCTACAGAGGGGTCTTGTGCTGCATGAAGGTGTTCATCCTCTCTATGTTCCTGCAAATGAAAAATGGGAGGCTCATCATCCGCACCCGGGTAAAGTGCATGAGCAACCTGATGTGGTAGGCATATAGATGAGAGAACCTCCTCTCACAGTTCAGGTACTTCATGATCAATTTCATGAGCGGAGCATATTCATCTTTCAAATATCTGAATCGAAAGACTCTTGTGAGCTCCCTCAAGAATCTAGCCTTAATATAAGGCTGATAGTGTTTCCTATCCACCTTCCTTTTCTTGTGCCATTGTTCTCCAAACTTCGGGATGCCGATTGCCAGTGAGATAGTTTCAGGTGTCAATGTGAAGGTGACCCCGGCCAGGATAGACTAACCTCCATGTAGGTGAAGTACAAAAATACGAGCCAACTCATGATGAACTCTAACATTAGCCACCCTTTGACAAAATTGAAAACATGATAGATGCTGGAAGCATGACATGGCAAGAGGGCATGCCTGCAATTCAATGAGGGTAGTTGGCTCATCCCTAACATGTTTGATTCTCTTGTGATGTCTCCTGGAAGCTTGTTTTTCCGATGATGAATCACTTTGTGTCCCCATCTCATACTCTGACGAATGCTCAAAGGCCATGACTATTGTGTGTATTGTACTTGGGCTGCCCTTTGATGATCGTGTGAAACTAGGTTTTGTTGTGATATCCAAGGGGAACAATGAAAAAGGGAGTATTAGGAGGGGAGTAATATGATGGAAATAGGGGTTATGGGGAGAAGTTTGTTTAGGGATATGTAGTGGGTTTGGGTATTTGATAAGGTAGGGTTTTGGGGTTTTGATAAGGTAGGGTTTTGGGGTGTTATGTTGACAAATAAGAGGATGGGATAGGGAATAGGGTTTTGTAGTGTTTTAGGGTAGGGATAATAGGAAAAATGATAAGGTGGGGATAGGGAAAAATGGCAAGCAAGGGAAAAATGAGGGGTGAAAATGAAACCTTGGCATCAACACCACAATTATGCAACCCTAGCAACAATGGATTTTGGTGTTTTCTTGTGGTTGGTTTTATGAGTTTTGTTGCAATCATACATAGTCGTGAACCACCATAACATTCACAAAATTTGATGATCAAGCCATGATATAGATCCTACCTATCAATTTGAGGGGTTTCACAAGCAACTTGAGGAAATTTGGCATGATTTCAAGCCTTTGTGGGTGTGCACCACGCTCCGTGTGTGCGTCGTGCCCCTCTGTGTGTGCGTCGCGCCCTAGAAACTGCCTCCAACTTCACTCCAAACATGCACTTTGCACTCCCAAACACTTCGCTATGTTTCTCAATAACCTTGATTAGCACAATGACCTTGTTTTCTTGTGGAAACCTCTATTTAAAGATTTTGAAGTCATGGGTTAAGTTTTTGCTTCTTCAAAAACCCATTTTCCTAATGTTATGTTTTGACACTTTTTCACTAACTTAAAGCAACACTGAATTTCACTTTTCCCTTTGAAATTTTAGCTTAAATGATTAAATTTTCGGCACTCTTTGCATGGATTGCATGACAGGGCATTTGGGCATGGAAACCATGACTGCACCTGAAGAGATCAACTGATGACTTTTTTGAAAATTTTATCACCAATGACACTGTTTGACTTTTCTTCAAAACAGAGTTTTGAAGAAGAGTCGAAGTCTATCAACATTACGATGAAACTTTCTGAATCATAAATCTAAAAGGGCCTCACTCTGGCCTGCATGGCTTTATTTGTCATGGTTGAAGACCAAATTGATTTAATCCCTAGACCTAATGATCGAAAATGACTTTTGTCCATTAAAGGACCAGACCTTGACTATCATGGAATTTAGTGATCATTGACAAAAGACCTAAGCCAGCAGGAGCCAGACATGAGGGGAAATGACTAGCATGACCTTTTCCGTCAGATTATGGCATGCCCCAAGCGGAATGCAGTTGGGTGAATGGAGCGGGACTCCTAAAAATGAAATGCATAAAGAGTTTTGATCTCTGACGGAGGACTGACCAGACCAACTCTAACAGAAACATTGTAGAGTGAGAAATCTAGCAAGTGCTAGATTTATGTCTACCATAAATACAAGCATGTTACCAACAACAACATTGTAGAGTATAAGAAATCTGGCTTCTGTTAAATTTTCTTCCAACACAAACAGAAGCACATTTAAATTTGAAAGAAATCTAACACATTCTATATTTCCTTCTAGCACAAACAAAAGACATAACAACATGTGGGACTAAATAAGTATAATTTGTGCTAGATTAACAACATTGAAATGTAAAATAAAATCTAACATGTGTTAGATTTCCTTTTAGCACAAAGTCAACCACATAGAAACATTGTAGATTCAGAAATCTAGCAAGTAGTAGGTTTATGTCTACCACAGATACAGGCATGTTGCCAAGAACAACATTGTAGAGTATAAGAAATCTTGCTTGTGTTAAATTTTCTTCCAACACAAACACAAGCACATTTAAATTTGAAAGAAATCTAACACATGTTATATTTCCATCTAGCACAAACACAAGAACATAACAACATTTTAGGACTAAAAAAGTCTAATGTTTGCTATATTAACAATATTGCAATGTAAAAGAAAATCTAACATGTGTTACATTTCCTTTCAGTGCAAACTCAAGCACATAGAAACATTGTAGAGTGAGAAATATAACAAGTTCTAGATTTTTTTCTACCACAAAATACAAACATGTTGCAAACAAAAACATTGTAGAGTATAAGAAATCTAGCTTGTGTTAAATTTTCTTCAAACACAAACAAAAGCACATTTAAATTTGAAAGAAATCTAACACATGTTATAATTCCTTCTAGCACAAACACAAGAACTTAACAACATTGTAGGACTAAATTAGTGTAATTTGTGTTAGATTAAAAACATTACAATGTAAAAGAAAATCTAACATGCGTTAGATCCTTTTAGCGCAAATTCAAGCACATAGAAACATTGTAGAGTGAGAAATCTAGAAAGTGGTAGATTTATGTCTACCACAAATATAAACATGTTTCTAGAAACAACATTGTAGAGTATAAGAAATCTATCTTGTGTTAAATTTTCTTCCAACACAAGCACAAGCACATTTAAATTTGAAATAAATCTAACACATGCGATATTTCCTTCTAGCCAAACACAAGAAAATAACAACATTGTAGGGTTAAATAAGTCTAATGTGTGCTATATTAATTTATATCACAAACACAAGCACATTGCAAGCTAAAGGAAACATAACACATGCTAGATGCCTTCTAGCACAAGCAACCATATTTCCAACAACAACATTGCAGTGTGAAATAAAGCTAGCACGTGCAAGATTTCCTTCTAGCCTAAAGATAAGCACATTTCCAATAAAAACATTACAAGGTGAAAGAAATCTAATGTTTGTTATACTTCCTTCTAGTATAAACACAAGCAGACAAAAACATTGTATGCTGAAATAATTCTAGCGCATGCTAGATTTACTTATAGCACAAACACAACCATGTTGAAAACAACAACATTGTTAGATCTTAGGCTTTCGTGATCCATATCGTAAATGAGAGTGTCTTTTCGATTAACGAAATCCTATTGACGTCATTAATCTGAAAAACTCTCATTAACAACAACATTACAGGGCAAGGAAATATAGTGCATGCTAGATTTCCTTCTAACACAAGCACAAGCACATTACAAGATGAAGGAAATTTAACTCTTGCTAGATTTTCTTCTAGCACAAACACAAGAACATAACAACATTGTAGTGTTAAAGAAATATAACACACACTAAATTTACTTCTAGCATAAACTAAAACATATTTCCAATAACAACATTTCAATAAAACAATTCTAACATGTGCTAAATTTCCTTATAACACAATTGCATGCAAATTTCCAATAATAACATTGCAAGGTCAAATAATTGTAGCATATTTCCTTCTAGCAAAGACAACCAAATTTCTAACCACAGCATTGCATTCTGAAAGAAATCTGGTGCATGCTAAAATTTTCTTCTAGCTCTAACACAAGCACATACAAACAACGTAAGGTGAAAAAAATCTAACATGTGTTATATTTACTTTTAGCAAAAACACAAGAATATTGTCAACAACAACATTACCAAACAATCAAATCTAACACATGCTAGATTTCATTCTATCATAAATACAAGTGCATTGCTAGTAACAACATTACAATATGAAATAAATCTAACGATTGCTAGATTTCCTTTAGCACAAATAAGCACATAGCAACATTATAGCTTCAAACAAATATAGTGCTTGTTAGATTTACTTCTAACACAAACACAAGCATGTTTCTAACAACACTGCAGGGCAAAATAAATTTATAATGTGTTAAATTTTCTTCTAACACGACCACAAGCACATAATCAAATTGTAGGATTAAAAAAATTCAACACATGTTAGATTCAATTTTAGCATAACCACAATTATATTTCCAACAACAACATTGCAAGGTAAAATGAATTTTACACACGATCGATTTTCTTCTATCAAAAATATAAACACCTTATCAAAAACAAAATTCCAAGGTATAATAAATCTAACATGTGCTAGATTTCCTTCTAGCACATATACAAGAGCATAACAACATTGCATGCTAAAAGAATTCTAACACATGTTAGATTTGCTTCTAGAACAAAAGCACGCATATTGTGAACAACAATATTATAGGCCAAAGGAATTCTACCACATGCTTTATTTTCCTTTATCAAAAATGGAAACAGAATTTCCAATAACAACATTGCAATGTGAAAGAAACTAACATATGCTAGATTTACTTTTACCACAAACACAAACAAATTTCCGACAACAATATTGCAGTTCAAACAAATTCTAGCACTTGCTACATTTTATTCTACCACAGACACAAACACATTTCCAACAATAATATTACAAGGTGAATGAAATGTAATGCATGGTAATCAATTTCTGGTGCAAATAACCAAATTGCCAATAAAAACATTACATCTTGGAAGAAATATAACACAAGCTAGGTTTCCTTTTAGCACAAACATAAGCATTATCAATAATAATATCACAAGGTGAAAAATTTAACAAGTGCTAGATTTTATTCTAGCACAACATTACATCACAACATAAATCAAGCACATGCTAGATTTGTTTTTTGCACAAACAAAAACACGTTACAGAAAACACCATTGCAAGGTGAAGGAAATCTAACCCATGCTAGATTTTCCTATAGAAAAAACACAATCACATAACAACATGGTAGGGTGAAAGAAATCTAGCTCATATTAGATTTACTTTTAACACAAACACAAGTATAATTCCAACGACATTGGACCCACATTTTATAGTTGATATCACATTTTACATTTGATCTCACATTTTATGCATCAATACTCTCTCGTGGGGAAGAATATAAACACTCATCAAATGAAAGTGTATTGATATTTATTATACAAGGCCAATCAGAAAATTCAAAGGTGGCAATTCAACACTTTGGGTGTGTTTCCCTGAAGCTCTGTGAAATGAAAGATAAATGTAGGTGGTATCAATTTGAAGGTTCAGTATTTAGGTTTGGAAGGATTTTTTAACGAAACTTCATTATCTTCTTATCTAATCGATGGCCACGTGATACCCTAAAGCTCATGTGTATTCAATAGCTTAACCAAAGCCAAAGTTGGTGAGGAAGAAAACCGAAAATGGAATAGGAAAAATATGGTTAAACCGTAAGAGGACGCATGGCCCCCATGCATGTCTAAGGAAGGTGTGAAAATCAAATGGGTGGAGAGAAATCTCGGAGGAAAAGAAAAATCAGGATCATTGGCTATTGATGTTGATGTAGGTCAAGGGATTGTAGGGTCGCCAACATTTATGTTATAATAATTACTAATTCTTTTAATGGGAAATAATTTTTTGGATTAATAAATTATACGTTATTTTGTTTTCATAATATTTTGGACCTTCTTGAATAAGAATTCAAGCTCTTCTACTCTCAAGAATGGCTAGGAAGTATTATGAATTACTCTAAAATGTTTGATGATAGAGTAGATTTGTTATAGTCATTGCATTTTGATGTTTTTTCTGAGAAAGAATGGTCTCAAGTCAAGCAATAAGCTCAATATCTGAAGTGAAATTTCAGCACACATAAGATATGAAGTTAGGATCATCTCCTGTAGTGTCTCCTCTTTCACATGTACAAGATTGTCCATCTCGTGTTGTTACTGCAAGCTCCACATCTTTCAACCATACTTTGGGCACTTTAGGAGATATGGCCTTGAAGTTTGTTACTTTTGAATGAAAAAATGCCTTTTTCAATTACATTTGTTCCTGTTGAATGCAAACATACCTTTTTAAATTAAGTTTGTTCCTATTCAATGAAAACATTCCTTCTTTCAATTACATTTGTTCTAATTATACTGCAGTGGTGATATTATTGATGTAATTTTTGTACATGCAGGTTCAAAAGGAAAACAATATTAGGCCAGATTAATGTTAGAAGATGTTGGACAAGATGTGGAGGGCAATGAGTCTGCAATAAATGGTAACAACTGCTTGTTTACAAGTTCGATGAGAGTGCATACAAAATTGGCTGACCCACAACAAGCAGCTGATGGAAATCAAGTCTAGACAGAGGGTAGCACTAAACAGAGGCTAGCATGATCCATCCGACATTATTCTGTATGATTCCCTCGATAATAGTCTTCACAGGCACAATAAAAAATGTTTCTCTCACACCCCCACAAATTCCTTAGACTATTGATAAACCTACTTTTCAAGACAACAATATTCCATGCATAGAGTCAAGTAATGATAAATTGATAGAGAACATTCCCAACACTTCATGGGTCATTGGGCAATGGAATCCTATCTGTAGATTGGGAGGGTTGTCAGCAACATTTGGGTTTGTTCTCTAGCTATCTCAACTTGGTTTCTTTCATGTATGTGTTGAGAAAGTTTGGTATTGGAATGTGTGTGCTTGACTTCATTGATGGTCTAGGGGTTCGTAGGTAAAAGAATTGAGTCTAGTTAAGTATCTCTTCACACTCCTAGTATATCCTAATTTAGAGAGTTTAGTGTAAAGTGTTCCCTGTAGAAAACTCGTGGCTTTTTTTTTGGCTAATTGTATTGGGGTATGTGGGTTCTAATGTTGGGGTATCCACTTCAATGGTGGTTGAGATGGTGATCCATTCAAGCAACTTGGTCTGTTTGATGAATCTAGGTGATGAATTTCTATGGTGGTGTCAAAGCCCTAAGGAAGTTGTGGTTGGTATATTCTCCTATTTCTTTATAGATTGTGTAAGTTATAACAATTTCTATAGGTGTGACCCTTTTATTTCCTTCATGTTTCCCAAGAACACATGTGTTGTAGGCAGAGTGGGGGAAACATCCTGAAAGGCTAGCGTAGAGTGACATTTTTTTTACCCAAGATGATCATACTACGTGCTTCAATGTTATGCCAGCTCAGACAAGAAAAGAAATTTGATAGCTTCAACCCCGAGATGGGTCGGAGAGGAAATGCACTCATATTCTAAAATTATGAATGAGGTATCTACTTGGATTTAGACCTTGGTCACACTAGGGGATGAAAGAAGAAGTATTTGAACTTAGTGGAAAATTGCATTGGAAGATGAAAACTCCGTTGATGTTGGTTTGTAAGGAAAAATAGTTTGAGAGGTATAATGTGTTTACCTACTTGGAAGACATTAAAAGAATTTTGAGGAACCAACACTTCACACTAGATAGATTAGATGCAAGGGTTGCCCATGCCGAGGGACACTAATAGTGTGACTCTAACACTATTGAACATCTAGGATCGACTGCCCGAGACCCAATTACCATTTCATTTTCTAAGTCTGAATGATTCTATTTCTTGTCACTTTTTAATTATTTGCCATGTATGGCTTGGATAGCCCAATAATAAGGGATTTTGTAATGTAGATCTAGTTACATGGCCTATTTTCAGAGAAAAATTTATTTAGGAAAGTTCTAGCCTTTTGGACCTTGGTAGCCTCATAAATACACAAGGAAATCCTTTGTTGGATATATGCTACAACCATGTATATATGGACATTTTTTAGTAATATAGAGTATTAATTTACAAAAAAAAAACACAACATTAATACATTCTATAATTACTTAAAAAATTAATATAAAAACCATTAATAATGAGTTAAGAAATTAAAATTAAATTCAAGAAATTGTTTTGTATTTTAAAATAAATTTTAAGTGAATCATAATTTCATAATAATAATATAGTTGAATTTAGAAATCTCCTAAGAGAAAAAACAAATATTAGATGAATAAGAATTTTATATGAAACACATGTGAATATCAAATAGAGATATTTGAAATAAATTTTAGATTTTCATTAGATATCTCACACACCTCATATCATGCTGAGAAATTTTAAAGTTAAAAATAACATATTTTTTAAATTACAAATTCAAAAATTGGTGTAAGGTTTTAGGGTTTTAAAATAATTACATTTTTTTTCTCATTCTAAAATTGTATATTTTAGTTTATTTGTAATGTAGTATCTCTCTCTCTCTCTCTCTCTCTCTCTCTCTCTCTCTCTATATATATATATATATATATATATATATATATATATATATATATATATATATATTATATACATATAATGGATTTGAGTACTCAATTTAAAAATAAAATGAAAATAAAAAATATTGTAAGAGATTTAAAAAAATTAAGGTTTTGTTGTTTATTCATTCAAAACAACCAAAATGGTTATGCCAAAGTTAAATACAAAGTAACTAAATCAACAAATATGTAGGTAATTTTTTTTAAGCTAGAAAAAAAAGCATTGTCATTTGGGAAGACACTTACCTTCCTCTTGGGAAAACACTATCGATTGGGGAAGACACTTTTGAAGATCTTGAGGACGTCTTTGACATATATATGGACTATCTTGTGAGCAATCTGAAGGCAATCCTTGCTTACAGATAATTTAGAAGGGGCACAAAAGCAAAGTTTGATAACGTGTTGCCGAAAGAAAAATTTGAAAATCCAACAAGAATTCCATATTATTTATCTATTTAACATGAACATCCTGGTGCATGTATTCTCTCTTATATCTTGGGCACAAATCCACACAATGAGTATGTGGGGTTATATCTTAAAAGTTTCAAATTCAGAGAAAGGACTTTTGACAATCGTGACAAACTTATTGCTCATTTCTAGAAGCACATCAATGATCTTAATTAATTATGTATTCTAAAATATTATATATAAATTACTATTATTTAAATTTATTTCAAATTGATAAATATATTATGTTCTTTTATTAAAAATATATTTATAATTATATTAAACAATCAATTGAATAAATTTATTAATTTTAGTTAATTTTTTACTATTTATTATATCTCTTCCTACCAAACCATTACTCTCAACATAAAAAATGTATACGTGTAAACACTATTTATAATAAAAACTAATTTAAATCCATGTTAAATTTACATTTATTAATAAAAATATTAGAAAAACATTAACTCTTTAAAAAAACATGTAGAACAAATGAGAACTGAGATGTGCATGCAACCAATCCAAGTTGAAGTGTGCTTCTATAATTTAAACTCTAAAATCCATAGTAGCAGAGAAACTCTTAAGAGGATTCCATTGTTGCTCAATCTTTTCATCAACCTTTTAACATTTGGAGCATTGTTACCGGGAATAGTGTCCACTCAGATGCTGATATTCCCACTAAGAGTAGTAGCTATCTTAGAAACATACAAGTAAAGTCTACTTTCATTTTCCTTTATGAAAATAGACAAGAGGGGAACCAAGGAGACCAACCTTAGTCTTGCGCTTGATTTCCTCTCCTTTCTGATAGAGCTTCGTTGCTTCTTCTTCGTCTGCCCAGCTTCAAAGAGCACATGTGGAATCACAGTAGCATACTACTATCAAAGAACAAAGATCTATATTCATAAATAACACAGGACCAGATGTGCGTTAACCATACAAATGCATATATAAACAAGTACACAAGAATATGGAGGAAAATTTGAATCGCTTTATTAAGATGAAAAGTAGCAAGAGGATTACAACCATATGTTCTGACCCAGCATCATCCTCTAGCTAGAAATCCCTTCTTCACCTCAAGCAAAGCTTAGATCACCCAACACTATGACTGTACACCAGAAAACCAACAGCACTTCTCTATAAGATACAAAATTCCAGCCTCCAACCCCTGATCTCTGGGATGAGAGATCCATATATAGATTTTTGCAAAGGTGTGAGTCAGCTCTGGGTTTTTGATTAGTCTCCTCTCTCTGATAGTTCTTTGTTCCACTTGGAGATTTCATTGATCTCTTACTCATCCTTGAGCGAATTCTGAGAGGCAGGTGTCATATGAGAAGTTTCTAGAAGATTCCTTGATCATCCACTTAGCAAAATGTCTCTGCCACTTGTCTATTCTTGTCCATCGCACCCTGTAGAAGGACATTTCAGTATGCATTGCACCTCCCTTGTGTATTAGGTGATATGCATTGCACTCTCTTCACTGGGCATTCAGTATGGTCCAGTTTTGACCATTTTTGAGCAGTTTTTAGTGGAGAACTTCTGGGAGATGATGTAATCAGCTGACCTTGTTCCTTTAGGAAGTGAAGAAACACTTTTAGGGACTTAGGAGCCCTCAGTTTATGGACATTTATGATTGGCGTTGCAGTGCCCAAAAATGTCTATAAAAGTTTCCCCCTAAAGCATGCGGTCGTTAATCTTTTGATGTCAGGTGAAATTCTTTACCATGAGAATCCGAAGTTTTTTCGAGCTGGGAGGTGACCTGTAATAAGATACAATACAATAAATTATCTTGACAACATTTTTTCATGATCTAGCTGAGGCGGACATTCCCATGCTCAGCTTTATAAATTCATTTTCATGTACATAGGACAGACGATCGTCTGTGTAGTAGACTGATGATTCAGACTCATCATTCTTTGATTTGGATGATCATTTGTTCGACAATGATTTACATTTGATGTCTTTATATTCTTGAATATATCACAGCCCCGATGGATGAAACTAGATCTAGGGTCTTCAAAACTTTTTCAATCTTCACTCGGAGTACAAGTCGATCCATGTGAAAAATGTTTTGGAGTCGAACATGGAAAGACATCGCCTGATTACTAGCTAATGATGTAAGATGTTAACAGGCGCGAGAGGAATCGCCAATAATGACAATGACCCTCAAGGTACTACAGTACAATTTGCATGGTGTGAAAAGGACTTGGCATCGAACACCATGCAAAATCTCTCGATTGAAGGCCATTAATGTAAACCTGTCGCCGAAAGTGAGAAACTTGCCATTCAGGCATGCAAGCTTCAAAGTACTGAAAAGGTTGTTCCTAGGTTGACTTCTTGGATAATGAGTTGATGTTGACAAGAAGTGACCCGTCATAGGAGGGCCTTAGTGAATCCCACATCTACGACACGGAACAAAGCAAATGGTTTTGGACATGAAAACAATCTGATGATACAGTGTTCAAGGTGGCGGTCATGAAAGAATGGAACATGAATGTATTGCAGTGGGTGAGACACAGGCGAATTTTCTGAATGACTTCTCTTGAACATATCGGCAACACTGACGATGGAATGGTGATATGGCCAGTGAATGGAACAACCTAACTGGCAGGGAAAATTTTAAGTACCCCCCCTAAATTTATAAATATAATAAAAGGGCGAATCTCCATGGTATATAGGAAAAATGGAAGGTGATTTTATCAATAATATAATATGTATATATAATTTTTTGGCGAATCTTCTCACTAGGAATGGGCGAAATATTACTCAATTATAAAATCTTGTAATATCTTCCAATCTTTCACTAAATAATAACTTGTAAAGTCCAAATGATCTTAGCATTTGAACTCTTAGAGAATGTTTTGAAAGTATAAAACCATATATGACAAGACCCAAACCCTGGGGGAATATCACTATTTTTTTTCACATTTCCACGACATGGAACTTGTTTATAAAATTATAAAAAAACCAACCAAGTCCCTTATAATATGCAGGTAAGCTTATAATAGAGTTTGATACCTATACTATGCTTGTCTTCGTTCAAGTGTCATATCTGCTATACTTAACACTGTGAATCACAACTCTCTCAAAACTCAACTCTATAGTGTAATTAAAACCTTTGGAAATTGAACCTAACAACTCTATAAAAAGGATTAGTGAAAGAGAAGCTTTTGTGAATGAGCCCACTAACTATCACTGCTAAACAATCAATCTAGATTATGAAGTCTTCCATATTGATCACAATCGTGTTCATGATCAGGGGAGTGCGAGCACCTGGCTTGACATAATGGCCATCATAGTGTCACTTTGAATCTCCTTTCCTATGTGGATGTTTTCAAAAATCAATGTGAAATCAAAGTCACTTTGAATTTTCTTTCCTGGGAGGGATAACATCCACAGTTGATTAGTAAAAGATAATCTACTATATATTATGTTCAAGAAACTGACTACAATCTACAGTGGAAACGAGACCTGAATTCTTATTCTGAATTTGAATATCTTAGGAAAACATAAGAGATAAAAATGCATATGACCTTAGTAGCTATAAAAAAATCACTCCATCATTACAAGACCACCTAGATTTTGGCACTTGATCTAAATAATGGCACTAGTTGTAGTGCTTATTTTCATTAACACCATGAAAAAGCAACAACAATGTTTCAAAGAACTCTTATTGGAAAGGTTGTAATGTTCCAAGAATGTTTAATGATAGCATCTAAACCTCGTACTATGGTGGGGAAACTAAGGAACCCAAATCTTGGAAGATATCTCATACCAAATATGAGAAAAAATAAAAAAGGGAAAAAATCAAAATCTATAAATCAAGCAATGAATTGTTTACAAATAAAATACGATTCCTTTAACTAACAGTTAAATTGTGGTGATATATTTAAATATTTAGTAAGAGGGGAACTTAAAACCATGGAATATTACCTTTGTCATTACAGTCATCCCTCAGTGACTGAGATTACAAATCAATACTTATGGAAAGATTGTAAGAGATTACATCTAGAGCCATAATTGATACATAATCAATGAATCAAGTCCTTGTATGGCACAGGCTTGTTTCACAACCTCTATTTTCTCAATAACAAAATCAAGACACTATATGTGGTTATTTCGAAAAGGAAACTTCATTTTAATTTGGAAGAGGATCTTATCAAAAGACATGGATTTATTCAAAGCTACAAAGCCTAATGGGTTACTGAAAAATAAGTTGGAATATGGGATCATCATACTTAAATTGAAAAAATATGCTTTCCTTTTAGAAACATTACAGTTATACAATGTTTTTTGAAAACATTAGAATTTGAAATTGGGCCTTTCTATCAAGACAAATTTTCATTAATATAATGTACTTTCCTACCCGAAACGTTGTAGATATCCAAGAAAAACTTGAAAAGCATAAGAGAACTTAGCGTAATGTACTTTCTTTCCTTCCTTAACATTATTAAAGAGTTGAGGTTCCCCAAGTCATTAGGTAACATTCAAAGGAAATGACAGTTAGTAATAGTCCAATTCACAACTGAAGATGTGTCACAAATACGAGGGGGCCTCTCCTCCAAATCACAAAAGTACTCCAGGTTAAAATCTAGCATTATTGGAAGCTTAATGCTCGAGTGGGTGTTATTGAACCCAGACATTTTTCCAATCACACTAAAATCTTAAAGATAGCTTCTCTAAGTCCTACATGACTTTACTATGCTCTTGAAGTGGGGGCACATGCAGGCTTTCCAAGTGAATAGTCTTTTTAAACTAAGTGAAGATAAGGCCGATAGATCATTCAGTGTGGATCTCTTTAACCCATAATTGAATACTATGTCTCTCTTGAACCCATAATTGAATACTATTAGGACTTTCAAATTTTTCATGGAACTCAAAAATGTTGGAACAAAGTATTTGCTTCTCGAAAAGAGTAAAACTAAAGCCTCTGCTTGAGGACAATTAATGTCACACCACTAACACTTCTCCATGGAATCTATATAGGTAAACCACAAATGTAGTATTCCATTAGAATATTGTGTTTATTGAATACACAAATGAAATCATTGTATTTCTTTAAAATATTTTTTGAAATCAAAATTACCGAGATTACATATTGATAACCTAGTGGGTGTAGGATAAAATTCACCCGTTCCATTCACAGAAAGCATGAGAAAAAACCGAATACTATAGATAAAACCAAGAAAAATTCAAATTCATCACTTCTAGGGACCTCTTAACCACCCTGCCAATACATAAGTATGTTCCTATTTGCAGTTATAAAAATTACCCAAATTACAATGTGTTTACTCCAACATATGTTGGGAAGTTATAGAAGGATGACTAGTGCAATCAATCCATTCCTTTTAGCCCTGGATTTGTTTCAGTTTAAAACAGAAGTATAGAAATATACTTTTACAATATAATTTCCTAAGTCTATTTAATATCTTCATTATCATAAAAACCAACCTATATATCCCTCTGAGCACTTGGTAGACCGGAATTAAGATGGATCTAAGATGATAGAATTTCCCCTTTAAATAGTTTATTCTCAAATGAATACCATGGTATTATCAATACCATTGGTTATCATAAACTGGTAGACCCAGAATTAAGATGGATCTAAGATGATAGAATTTCCCCTTTAAATAGTCTATGCTCAAATGAATAACATGGTATTATCAATACCATGGGTTATCCTAAACCTGGAGCTTAAAAATTACTATTAGTAATTTATAAAAATTAATAAAATTAATAGTTGATTTTTATTTTAACCAAGCTAAAATGTTTAACCTAAATTAAATTACAACATCCATTCTTGATCCACCAAGCCCCAAGAGGATCAAATATTTTTTCACTCTATGCTAGTTTGCATATCACGATATTTGATACATCTCGGGGGTTAGTAGATCGATGGATATATGCTAGTTTAATTCCCCCATTTAAATAGGCTACATTCTAGGTGAATACCATGGGTCAATACCATGTGCCATTTTAGTGAATACCATGGGTCAATACCATGTGCCATATTTTTATTAATTCTAATATTAGGGTTAATAATGGTTTTTTTGCATGGTATTAATAACAATCTAGTCCATGGTATTTGTCCCATAGTATTTTGCCCATAGGTTTCACCTAAATATAACCCATTTTTTGAGTGTTCGTAAATATAAGGTGACTTATGGAGTAAATATAAAAAAATGTTTTATTTGTTTACCATACCTCTCGTTTATTTATATTTTATTAATTTACCATACCTCTTTTACAAATATGGTATTTGGCCCATAGGATTCACTTAAATAAAACCTCTTTCTTGAGCCTTCATAAATAGAACGAGGTTATGGACTAAATATAAAAAGATGTTTTATTTATTTACCATACGTCTAGTTTATTTATATTTTTATTTATTTGCCATACCTTTTGAGTAAGTATAAAAAGACGTTTTATTTATTTACCATACCTCCACTTTACTTATATTTTTATTTGTTTACACCCTTACATGTAGATAAGGTGACTTATAGAGTAAATATAAAAAATGTTTTATTTATTTACCATACCTCTCATTTATTTATATTTTTATTAATTTACCGTATCTCTTTTATAAATATGGTATTTGGCCCATAGGATTCACTTAAATAAAAACTATTCTTGAAAATGGGCGAATGGATTCACTTAAATAAAACCTATTCTTGAAAATGGGCTAATGGAAGGTTGTAACTCCTAATTTCAAGGGCTAAATTTACCTTTTTTACCCTCCGCCTTAAAATAAGGTGGGCTATTTTAGGTGATTTGTAAAAATGTACTATGATACAAAATATTCGCCCACTAAAAATTTAAAACCCCTTAATTTCGCCAAAGGGCGAACATTCGCCCCTAAAATTATCCTTGGACCTAATAATGACACCTAATGGATTTACAAATTGATGATTTGGACCTTTGTACATTACAGTATGATTGACCATGAGATGATGACTGAGATGATGATCAAGACACTTTATTGATGTTTCATCAGAATGAGTGATGGCATGACCAAGATGGTGTTTTGACCATGAAATTAAGGGAGTAGTAACATACCTAGAAACACTAACCAATGATCAAATTTTTATTTGAAAACCTATTGAAACTGTAAAAATTTGACCTATGAGCCTATCAACCATATTTAAAAAGTATATTTGATCACTATTGACTGCAAGACTAACAGGCACTAACACCTCCAAAGAATACAAACATCCAAGAGGGCTTGCTTATAAAATAGACAATGTGGAATGAAACTGTGTTCCTTTTTTTAATGTATGGAAGTGGTTTTCATCATAAAAGGATGAGAAGTAGCAGAAGAGAAGAGTAGTGAAGAGAAGGAGTATTTCAACAGAAAACTTGATAGCAAAATTGGATATGAGGTAACCAAAAACTATGACTTGAGAAATTTATGTTCTTTTCTATGTTGCAGCTTGAAAAAGAACATGTTGTAGCATGTTGAGGTAGGAGCCTCCTGTGGGTTGTAGCATGTAGAAAACTAGTGGGAGTTGAAGCTTCCGTTGAGGTAGGAGCTTCTTGCAGGTAGGAGCCTATAAAAATTGTGATGTAAAAAGGAGTAGAAGCTTGACTTCACATCACTTTCAACCTAAACGTTTGTGGTTTTCTCCCTTCGGGGGTTTCCACTTATATCTGGTGTCTTCACGTGTTTGATTTTTGCATGTCGTATGAATGCAATGTAGTCTTGATAAACATAACAATAAACCGCTCTCCTTGAAATCTGCAAAAGAAATACAATAACTATTGAGCATAGACATAAAGCATTAACTGCATAAGAAGAAGATCAACTTGAGCATAAATAAAGAATTAAATTATTAATTCACCCCCCCTCTCAATTATTTCCCTTCTTAAATATGAACTCCCTCCCTAAAAGTTTTGGGATCATCATTAGTAATAGACAAATAAAAGTTTGAACATAAAGTAGATGGACTATACCTCTCTCACTACCTTCTCTCTTGAACTGATCTTCTAAAAAATGGAGTGTGTGATTCTTCCTCTTCTGATTCATGTTTTGTTGTAGAGTCTGATTCTTACTGCTTCATCTTAAACTCTATCTTTTTGGGTTCCTTTGGTAGGAATTCATGTTTAGCAACATCTTTCACCTCTCTAAACATCATATCTCGACTGTACACAACCTTCCTTGTTTATAGGTTCCAAATCTTATAACCTTTTAAACCAACCGTATACCCAATAAAGATGCACCTTTCAAATCTACTATCTAACTTGGTTCTTTTCTCATTTGGAACATGTGCATATGCATCACAGTCAAATACTCTCAGATGTGAAAAAGGGGGTTTCTTACCAGTCCATTCCTCATGTGGAGTCTTATCCTCCAACGCTGATGAAGGTGATTTGTTAAACAAGTAACATGTAGTATCCACTACCTCTGCCTAGAATTCCTGTCCTAACCTAACATGACTGAGAATTATTCTTCCATTTTCCATCAATATGTTGTTCATTCTTTCTACAACTCCATTTTGTTTATGTGTGTATGAAGTAGTCTTCTGTCGTGCTATACCACACTTCTTACAGAACTCTTCAAGTTCCTTCTTGCAAAGCTCTCCACCATTATCTGTCCTCAATATCTTAATCTTCTTCTCTATCTCATTTTCCACTAGAGCCTTAAATTCTTTAAACCTGCTAAAGACTTCAGATTTCTTCTTAAGGAAATATATCCATGTATTCCTCAAGAATTCATCTATAAATGATACATAGTACACAAATTTACCCAGAGATGGAATTGACACATGTCCAAACACATAATTATGCATATGATCTAATATCCCTTTCGCCCTCTTAGCACCTGGGGAATTTCACTTGATTCTGCTTCCCATATACACAATGTTCAAATAAATCGAAATCCAAAGAGAAATTAGACATACCTTCTATCATACTATTACCATGTAGTAATTGAAGGGTCTTCTCTCCAATATGTCCAAGCCTTTGATGCCATAGCATGGTATTTTCTCTAGAGACCATTAGATTTTATGCTCCACTTTCAAGATCCACAGAACTGTTGCACCCATCAATAATAGTGCTACCCAGAAGCTTGTACAGAGTTCCAATCCGAACTCCTCGCATCAATACCAGTGCTCCCTGAACCATCTTGCAGGTATCTTTCTTGAACACTGTTTTTACACATGCATGATCCATCTTGGTTACATAAATTAGATTTATGGCCAATGCAAGAATATGAAGAACATCGAGAAGTGTTCTAATCCTTCCGACTTGAAACATCATCTTGAATTTTCACCATCCAATAATTTTGGCCTTCTTGTCATGCCCTAAGAAGACATCACCACCATCATATTTCTTGTACTCGTAGAACCACTCCCTATGGGTTGTGAAGTGAAAGGATGCATCTCAATCAATCAACCATGCCTCATGATCTACATGTGTACTTGAAGAAGAAGCCAAGTACACATCCCCACCTTCATCTGAGGTGGTTTTTGCCTCTGCAAATAGAGCATCATCAGATCTGTTTCCTTTCTAAAAGTTATATATTTACAATCCTTTTTGTAGTGCCTTATTTTTCCACATTTCCAACATACCTTTACAAGTTTTCCTATAGATTTAGATCTCCCACTTGATGACTTATTTCTGTTTCTATTCTGGGGTCGTTCTCTTATAGACAAGGCATCTCCATTCTCGCTCTCCATATTTTTCCTCTCATCTATTTCGATAACAAGGATGAGACTATTTCATCAAACTTCAATGTAGTTGTATTGCTACCTATAGCAAGAACTAGACTATCCCATGAATCTGGTAGAGAACACAATAAAATGATGCACTTATCTTCATTTGAAATTTTTATCAACAAATAAAAATCAACTTACCACAATATTGAAGGCGTTTAGATGCTTAGCCATCGAGTCTCCATCCTTCATCCTTAGATTATACAACTTTTTCTGCAGGAACAATTTATTCATGAGAGACTTAGATTGATTCAAAGTCCCTAACTTGTCCCACAAAGCCTTTGCAGTAGCTTTATTTGATATATTTAACAACACTGAATCTAAGAGGCACAACCATATTGTGCTTTTCTTCTTCCAATCTAACCTCACCCAGTCTTCTGCCAACATTCCTGTTGGTTTCATGCCTGGATCTACAACAATCAACTGATCTTGGTCCACCAACAGATCCTCCATCTTGAGCTTCACAACTTAAAACTCTGACCGTAAAATTTCTCGATCTCTATATTTCCACTATTCACTATCTTATTTCACCTGCAATAATCAATCTCACAAATCTCCCACTGAATAGGGTCTACCACAGGCTTGAGCAAAACCCACCAGCAACAAAGGCGTCCCCTTGAAGCCGCAACTGCTTTGATACCAAATGTAGGTTTTACCCTATACAAAATTACTTGCAAATGAATTCTTGAAACAATCAAGTATATAATGGCAAGAACATAAAACAAATATACATACATATTTTCCCCTAGATCCCAAAACCAGGACTACTAGATTGATTTTCATTATATTCCTTTCAATGTTACAATACATATATATACATGTCGAATCATTCATAAACCCCAATCCACCAACCCTGGATTAGAAAATAAATGTAGTTTCCTTGGCCGGATCTACAAAATACCATGGGTAGAAAAAAATCATGCCCAAAACCACGTGTGAAAACCATGCACAAAACCACCTAGAGATTTTCTTAAGGGGTGCTTCCTCCGACCCCAAAAAATATATTTTGGGGCCAATCATGGAAATAATATAACACACACCCAACAATTCCAGAGTCTGAGGGGGGTTCTTTCTTAAGGGATTAGAACACTAGTTGCCAACATACATTGGTAATCCAAAGGGCCTCTTCCTCAATCCCACCAGTTGACGATGTCATCTTCTCAGCACAAGGATCCTAGAGGTTCTTGCCTCACCCTTAGCACATATGCAGTGATTCATTCCATTCTATGGGGTCGAGGATCTATTGTAATAGTAATGAAGTAACCAAGGTCTTTAATCAAGTCTTCTTTTGATATTGCTGCATGATTAACCTATTACCCTAGTTGTCTAGGGCTCTAAAGCTTGCTATCTCAACCCACAACCTATAGGGGACCCAAGTTGTTATAGGGCTCCAACAATTACATCCCAACCCATAGACTTCAGGGACCCAAGATGTTACAGAGCTCTAGAGACTCTGTCTCAACCCACAGCCTCCAATGACCCAAGTTGTTACATGGCTCCAGGGATCCTATCTCAACCCACAACCTTCAGGGAACCCTAAACTGTTATAGGGCTCCAGAGACTAGCAACTTAACCCATAACCTCCGTGGAAATTGAGAGCCAATCCCCTTCTCTTATCTCATGTTATGTGTTGCTTGCTGATCGAACCATATTTCTATGTTTTTTTTTCTCAAACTGTGTCTCCTCTCTCTTCAAGCATGAATTCGAATACCATGCCTTGCATTTTTTTCTTGGATCACATTTACTTCTTCATCTTTACTTTCTTGCACTACGTAGTTCCCCTCTTGGGTTCTTGTCGCTTTTCCTTATGAAGGTTCCCAAGTGCACGAGCCTGTGCACATTCCTTACATTTCATTCAATTTTGAAAACTAGTGCATTAATTCATGCACCAACCAACTTTTAATGGCTGTCCCAAACATTTCAGATTTTCTGCACAAGAAAACCTCAACATCCAAAGAAAACAATCTTCCTCCCCAACTCTAGAATCTGTGTCCCTTTGACTCAGTCCCTTTTTCTTAATTTTCACATATTTGTAAAAAACATTTACAACACATTTTATGAGAGAACCATGGGTGGGGCTATCATAGGATGTTGTAACAACAGATGCCATAACAAATGTTAATGTTAAATTTGCTAAAAATGTTATAACACCCATTGCTGTTGAAAATGATGAAACTACTATAGAATTCGATGTTATAACAACTGCTACTATTGAAACTACTGAAACAATGACCATTACAATGGATGTTGTAACAATTGATGTTGTGACAATAGATGCCATAACAATTGTTAATGTTAAATTTGTTGAAAATGTTGTAACAACTAATGCTGTAACACCCATTCAGATCCCTTCAACTTGGTAGTATCACCACTTTTCAACAATTTGAAGAAGTCTTTCTTAAAATATTGTGTTGTAGCTATTTTATCATTCTCTTTAAAAAAAAAATTCAATTTATATATATATAGATTCACACAAAAGGAAAAGGGATATATAGGGACTCTTTGAGCCAAGTTTTTTTAAAATTTTGTGCTATACATACACTACATTTCCACACTCAAATGAAGGGATGGTCAATGTTTCCTTTCAATGTTGAGTAGCTAGATGTAATAAAGGTGTTGAAGATGGAACGATTATGGGGAATGAGACTAGAGTCAACTCTAGGTGGAGCATAAGGATAAAAAGGAATGGCACAAGTGCAATTGCAATCGGTAACACTGACTCTCTAGTTGCAAGAAGTGGTGAAAGGGAGCTTCCTTTTGTCTATGTCACTTCCTAGAGAAATGGTTGTGTTTGAATCTCACTTGTAGAATATCTAGGAGGTAGAGGGATCATTCCACCTTAGGCTTAGGCTTAGAGGTCAAAACAAGTCAACGACTTGTGGGAGGACTTATAAATGACCCAAGGTTGTCCTAAAGGGCTGCTGCAGATCTACACTAAAATTGTAATCTGATTGTTCATTGCAACTTATACAGGGTAAACACTTTCCATATACATGATTGTTGCAAATTATTTGTGCTTGCCTAACAATTTGAGAATATATTCAAGATAGAGTTTTCCAGGGCTAGTAATTAGGTGTCAAAGTCAAAATCAAGATAATCCTTGGAATCTATGAATTGGCATTGGTCACTTCATAGATTGGGCATGATGTACCTCTATTCACTGGTGAACTTATGGATTTTAGATGTTGCAACAATTTTTAACTAAGTAAATTGAACGTCCTTATGAAATAGCCTCTTATTGATGAATTATAATGGTGTTGGAATCCATTTGGAATTAGGATTGAAACCTAATGAAAACATAGTTTTTTACGCCCTTTGTTGATCAAGAGCATTGATCCCAACAAATGTTTCTTTTTTTCAATTGTATACAAGTTGAAGGTTGAACATTGGCTACGTGAATTACAAAAATGCATCATGGGTAGGATCCTGTAACTCGCTTAGACTAACAAATGATCCTTGAATTCGACTTGAAAAAGTTATGGTTCTACAAATGAATTGCATTGCCAATTGATTAATGAATTACATTGGAAACAATCATTGAGTTTTAGAGATATCATTATTTTCTTTTAAATATATTTTCACAATTATCCATGTTGATGAGATAAACATGCCATAAACCTACTATTTATGGATCATATTTTATCAAAGAAGCTGAATTTGTGACCTTTAAGGAGATGTAGCACCTTGAGGAGAAAATTTGAGGGGGGTAGAAATCCATTTCATATTTTTCGAATCAGATACCGGAGAACCCACAGTATGAACATTTTTATGCCAAAGCTTGAAAGTGGGCAACCAAAGAGGCGTTTCTATCACCCAACACTACACCAACACTTGGGGGATCAATAAAAATAATTAAGAATCACAAACCTAAGTAACAATGGATCGAAAAGTAGATATGGATCTTGTTCTATTGCCCCCCCTTTGCTCGACATTTAATGAAGTGGGGCGGGGGGTGCAAAAAGTTGTTTTGGAGAAACAAACTTTACAACATGGTAGTGACATATGAATTGCGCACCCCCCTCACTCATTATGACTTACAGCCTACCCCCCTGCGCAAAAAACCATTGCTAGTTTTAGATAATGAATATCCCTGGCCACCATTTTATTGACTTTTTAACATTTAATTATGAATACCATTTTCCATTTAATTCTAAATACGCCCGTTATTTGAATGCTCATTCCATTGCATTTTCACTCCTGTTGATAATTTAGTCGCTCCCACCTTTGTCTGTCCCCTCTCACCTTTCCTTCAATCGCTAGACATAGAGCATCAAAGTGCAGAATTATTGTAAGCCCTTAGTGAGAATTTAGAAATACAACCGTACATTTTACAGGTAATTCTGTTCCTTACTACAAGTTAATAGTTCAAAATGAGTTCAATTAAAGGAAAAGAGTCTTAGATTCAGTTTGAAAGCAGAATAGAAGACACAAAATCAGAGTTTTACCTATATGAATTGCAAAATTGGGCCTTCCAAAGGTTTCAAGATAATAGCGATGATTTTCTCTATGAGAGTCCTTTTTACCCTAGTTTATATTTCCTCAAACTCATTCATTTCCAAAATTTGTAGTATGGTGTGTAGACAAGTACTTACCCAATGAGAAAACCATAATTGCTCAAAATGGTGAAACCCTATTTTCTGTAACTTCTGAGTCCATTTTAAAGGCTCTGTGCATATCTTTGCCCAACTCTTTGCACCCATTCTCTAGTGACATTCTCTTGGAAATATATCAGAAGTTAACTTTTGAAAAAAGAGAGGCTATTTTTGAATTATTCATGCCTGAATGGACTCGTATTCCCACTCATAGTTCGCCTTACCCGTCATAAATGTTTCTAGAATTTTCAAGACAAATCATATCCATTTTATGTTGTATTTTAGGGTATCAAAGTGATGAGAAAGTGAATGAAGTAGTTCTAGCTTTTCTGTTAATTTTTTGTCCAGATAAGAAACTATAAATCTTATTCAATATTGTTACATTGAAATTTGTCACCATGGCTATCTGCAGTTAATATGGCTCCATCAATAGCCATATTGTCCTCCTTGTCAAGCCTCAAACCTTTGCTCTTCATGTCAAAACTTCAAAAAGAGAGAAAGTCACTTTAAAATATGTTTATCTCTGGGTACGCAGGTTCTCTCTACCTTGCCTGCGTGTACGCATTCCAAACACACTGTACCTGCGTACTTGTACGCTCTGTAAGCTAAAGTTTGGGTGCGTACCCCTGTAAAGGTCAGAAGGCGTGAGTTTCATCTTTAAAAAGTTACTTGTGGTCACTTCTAGAGCCTTCTAGAAGAGTGTTTGACGTGTATTGAGCGCCTCCAGATGGTTCATGCACTCCTATGATAGAGGAATTATCCCATCAAGAGAGGAGCTACCCCATCCAAAAGAGGGAGTATCCCATTGATGTTGGAACTGAATAACTTCCTCTAGAATACTATAAATACAGGCCTTGGGCAAAAGGAGGGGAGGTTGAAAGCTGAACATTCTAAAGGGTAAATGCTGCTGGAATTAGGACTTCCATTGTTGACTTGTGAGGAGAGATCACTATCCTTCCTTGTTGCCATAGTGGGAGTGGTGAGCTTGTCAAAGTAGAGGAAATCTCTTGCTGGACCCTGGGAGGAGCTTGCACAACACCAAGGCTCAGGTTGTAATGGTTTCTTTTTTGTTTCCTTAATACAAATAAGTCCATTCTTCTCAATGATTTGTTGTTAATGAATTGTTTCATATACTCCTTGGTCTATATGTTGAATATGCTTTGTTTTATGGAATATTCAGTGTGTTATGTAATCGTTTGATTGTTAGTGTATACAGGTTTCGAAGTGAAGGAGGAGCTCATCTGGATCAACGAAGCTAGGTTGCTACAACAAGCGTTGGACCTAAGGTAAGATTGAAAAA
>APFE030745317.1:73815-157078 GCA_000404065.3 Pinus taeda
TCCCATTGATGTTGGAACTGAATAACCTCCTCTAGAATATTATAAATACAGGCATTGGGCCAAGGGAGGGGAGGTTGAAAGCTTAACATTCTAAAGGGTAATTGCTGCTGGAATTAGGACTTCCATTGTTGACTTGTGAGGAGAGATCACTATCCTTCCTTGTTGCCATATTGGGAGTGGGTGAGCTTGTCAAAGTAGAGGAAATCTCTTGTTGGACCCTGGGAGGAGCTTGCACAACACCAAGGCTCAGGTTGTAATGGTTCCTTTTTTGTTTCCTTAATACAAATAAGTCCATTCTTCTCAATGATTTGTTGGTAATGAATTATTTCATGTACTCCTTGGTCTATGTGATGAATATGCTTTGTTTTATGAAATATTCAGGTGTTATGTAATCGTTTGCTTTGTTAGTGTATGCAGGTCTTAAAGTGAAGGAGGAGCTCATCTGGATCAGCAAGGCTGGACTGCTACAACAAGCGTTTGGACCTAAGGTAAGATCGGAAAACACTTGATCTCTCATAGAATAATGTGTGTTTAGAGGAAGATCACCACCATCATTCCCATCTTCCGAATTACCAAGAAGATTATTCCAGTGACCCTAATCATCCTTCAAATACTGTAAATACGGTGGATTATGAGGATAGTTCTTTTACTATGTTAACCTCATTAAAAAATGAAATGACTCCCTTTCAAAATCGAGTCTTTGATTACGATATTTCAAAGATCTCGAAGGCAAACCTTCATTCCAACCACTGAGTTGAATGAAATGAAACTTGGGGGCATGCACCTCGATTTCCGTTATTATGCTGGGGGCATGCAAACTTATTGCGAGCAATGTTATCACAGAGTTCAAGATCGTTAAAAAATAAACTCTCAATGAGCAGTTTTAGCGCATAGTTCATGCTCGTTAAAAAATAAACATAGATCATGAGCAAGTGTTTCTCCCCGCTTTTAAGCTCGTTAAAAGATGAACGGGTAAATAACCATTGTGAATGCCTTATCGCCAGCTTTTGAGCCTTGGTCGTGCTCTCACCATCACCTCCACTCTATTTTTAGCCGATCGTTCACCCCCATATGATTGTTTACCCTTTCGAGGAACATTTGCAAAGAGTGATTCTGCTATCCACCCTTGTAATACTGCCATGATTGGAAAATTCCAAACCTTACCTGGAATCAACTGCTACCCGAAACCATCACTCGTTCCTCGAAAACGAGTCTTCTTTAAGCTCTTTTCACCTGACTCATAAAATATGACAAGATTGTCGAGTGATTGGCCTCTCTGGCTCGTTAAAAGTCATCGGAAGTGCTATCCCTCCTCTAGATTTTAATCTTTTTGGACCTAAGGGATTATTACACAAAAAGATTGAGCGCTTGTCTTGTTCGGCTTGTTAAAACTATCTAAAATTCATCCCTTTTGTATTATTTTACGCTTTTTCAGACTTAAGGGATTATACAACGAAAAAAAACCTTCGAAGTATTCTTTCCATTTCTTTTAGACTCTCTAAAATTGAAAGAGACCTCCTCAAGCTTGACAAAAATAAAGAGGTACTGGTCAGCAATGACTGGGGAAAATTGGGAAGAAAACAAGAAGAAACTTTATTGGTAGCAAGTCACTCTTGAACATGACACTTTCCTTCCACATCCATGCCGGGTTGGGTTGTTTCGTTCACTGGTCTTAACCATTGGTCCATCACACCATCCATCTCTGGGGTTAATGCTACCAATCCATCGTCAGTGTTGCCGATATGTTCAAGAGAAGTCATTCAGACAATTCACCTAAGTCTCACCCACTGCAATACATTCATGCTTCATTCCTTCATGACTGCCGCCCTGAATCCTGTATCGTCAGTTTGTTTTCACCTCCAAAATCATTTGCTTCGTTTCGTGTTGTTGATGTGGGATTCATTAAGTCCCTCCCGCGACAGGTCACTTCTTGTTGACATCGGCTCATTATCCAAGAAGTTGACTTAGGAACAACCATTTCAGTACTTTGAAGCTTGCATGCCTCAATGGCAAGTTTCTCACTTTTCGCGACAGCTTTACATCAATGGCCTTTGACCGAGAGATTTTGTGTGGTGTTCGACGCCAAGTCCCTTTTACGCACCATGTAAATTGTACTGAAGTACATTGAGGGTCATTGTCATTATTGGTGATTCCTCTCGCGCCTGTTAACAGCTTACATCATTGGCTGGTAACCAGGTGATGTCTTTCCATGTTCGACTCCAAAACATTTTTCACATGGATCTACTTGTACTCCGAGTGAAGATTGGCCGAGTTTGAAGACCCCAGATCTAGTTTCATCCATCCAAGCTGCGATATATTCAGGAATATAAAAACATCCAGTGTACATCATTGCTGAACAGATGATCATCCAAATCAAAGGATGATGTGTCCATATCATCAGTATGTCACACAAATGATCGTCTGTCCTATGTATTTGAAAATGAGTTTATAAAGTAGACCATGGGAATGCCTGCCTCAGCTAGATCATAAAAAAATGTTTTCAAATAATGTATTGTATTGTATCTTATTACAGGTCGCCTCAAAGCTCAGAAAAACTTTAGATCCTCATAGTAAATCATTTCACCCGACATCAAAAACAATTAACGACCTCATGCTTTAGGGGGAAACTGTTATAGACATTTTTGGGCACTTCAACCCCAATCCCAAATGTCCATAAACTGAGGGCTCTTAAGTCCATAAAAAGGTTGCTTCATTTCCTAAAGGAACAAGATCAACTGATTACATCATCTCCCAGAAGTTCTCCACTGAAAACTACTCATAAATGGTCAAAAGTAGACCATACTGAAATCTCCATGCAAAGGGTAAGATGCATATCACCTTCCCAATGTACAGGGTGCGATGCATGCTATTTTGCTCCTCTGTAGGGTGCAATGGTCGGGAATGGACAAATGGTAAGGACCAAAATCCGAGGTGGAAGATCATGGAATCTTCCAGAAGCTTCCCCTCTGACACTTGCCACTCCATTTTCAACCAGGGATGAGTAAGAGATCTTCATTCTCCAAGTGGAAGTAGGAACTATCAGAGAGAAGACACTAATCAAGATCCGAAAACATGACTCACCTCTCTGTAATCATCTATATATGGATCCCCCATCACAGAGATCGAGGGGTTGGGATTTTGTAATCTATAGAGAAGTGTTGTTGGTATTCTGGTGTACATTCACAGTGTTGGGTGATTTTGCTTTGCTTGAGGTGAAAGAAGGGCTTCTTAGCTGGAGGGTGATGCTGGATCAGAGCTGCTCATGGTTGTAATCCTCTTGCTACTTTTTATCTGAATAAAGTTGTTCTTGTTTCCTTCCATATTCTGGTGTACTCGTTTATATATGCTTGTATATGGTTAATGTGCATTTGATCCTGCATTATTTATGAATTTAGATCCTTGTTTCTTGCATAGTATTATGTTGTTGTGATTCTACAGGTCCTTTTGAAGCTGAGCAAACAAAGAGCGAGCAACAAAACTCTATCAAGAAAGAGAGGGAATCGAGCGCAAGACTCAGTTTGGCCCTCTTGGTTCTCCTCTCATCTATTTTCATAAAAGGAATCAATAGTATACTTGATTGTTTGTTTCTAAGATAGCCACCCATCTTAGTGGGAATAGCAGCATGCGTGTGGACACTATTCCCGTATAACACGGTTTCCATTTTTCTTCCCATAGTCTCTGCAGTCAAAGCATTACCTGATGTCTCACCGCAGATTTTCTATCGCATTTCTTCACTAAGGATTGCACCAACAACATCATCAAAATTTAATATACTAGATCAAAAGACAGAGTTACTGATGGCCATAACTAAAACATTCCAACTTTCTGGTAATGAGCACAGAAATAATAGATCCCTAACTTCATCATCAAAATTTACTCCTACAAAACTTAACTGACTTGTAACTGTATTAAAATCATTTAAATGGTTTGCAACAGATTCACCTTCTGACATCTTCATATTAAATAAAATCTTCATAAGAAATACCTTATTTGAGGCCAAGGGTTTTTCATATAGTTTGGCCAATGCCGATATTAAACCCTCTGTTGTCGTTTCCTTTGAAATATTAAACACTACCAATGCTGCTAGGCACAACTATATTGTTCCAAGTGCCTTTCTGTTGAGAATATTCCATTTTGTGTCTGTCATACTTGTCAGCTTCTTTGTCTGTCTGCTCAATGGTAGGTACAAATCTCTCTAATATAGATCATCTTCCACAGCTGGTAGTTTTGGCTGTTAAATATTTCGACCCTAAACCTACCATCTTCTGCCATTTCTCCCACTCGAACTAGGAACCCTTCTCTTCTGCAATTTTATCATCCAAATAGACCTTCAGATTTGATACCAGTTGTTAAAAAATTTACTAGACAACATAAATTAATTGCTGAGATTTATTGAGAAAATAATAACTAACAAAAAACATAAACACACATGTTTACCATGAAAACCCCAAATCCTGGGGAAAAACCCAACCCAATGAAATCTCATTAACCTTGGCCAAAGCCCTAGCGAAGATGGCCAAGTGAGCCTTCACCACTCACCTCCAGGCCTACATTACAATGAAATCTTCCTAGCCTTTTATAAGCTTCATTACATGCAATGCCACAGGCAAAAAACCATTGGTGGAGAATAGCATGTGCCCCAAAACCATCACAGTTTTACCTCCTCAACTTTGACTCTATCCTGAGTCAAGTTTACCTAACAACTAAAGGAAGAAGGGATGACTACTACATGAATGTAGAATGCTGCTACAAGAAGGAATAAAGAAAAAATTGTGATAAAACCCAAAATAATAGTGCCAAAGAGAACTCAAACTGTAGTGATGAAAGGAGAATTTCCAAGAGGTCTCTAATTTCTTTCTAGATTTTTTCCAAGGCCTAAGAGATGTTATATAAATGATAGAAAGGCATGGGAGTCATGTTGAGGGCCTGCCCTAACTTCAGACTAGCATTTATGCTCAAAACTGGTTTCATGTAGTTTTAGTAGAGTTTCGTGTGGGTTTCTTGTAGTTTTGACAAGAATTATGTAACACCCTCTAGGGTAAATGTGTATAAAAAAAACATAATAGGAACATAAATACAATAAAAATATTAGCCATCAAAATCCATATATACATGATTACGTTTTCACATGGAAATCAAGGGAATGAATTCTTTTCCTTAATAATGTAATGAACCAACAGGTGATGGGACTACTTGTTGGCATTATTATAGAAGTATTGTTCTTGATGGCAACTCTATAGGTCAACTCAGTTCTGATAAGAGGCTAACAATAATATTTAGTGGCAACAGGGCAGTGGTACAGATGACCGGGAAGATAGAACTAAGGTCTTTTAATCAGAATAAAGAAGTTAATGGAAGAAGATGATGTAAGAGAAGTTTAAAAGATACATGTAGGTTCACTTAGTCCAAGCAGTGTATACATGTAGGTACTCAGAACAGAAATAGCGTATAATGTACACACGGACTCCCATAGAAGGCAAAGCGCGTACATGTTGAAAACCATGATTTTGGTCTGAGGCGTCTGGTTTAAGGTATCTTTAGACCATGATATTGACCCTAGGTAGTTAGTCCAAGGTATTCAGTCTACGGTATTTGATCCAAGGTATTCGTCCTAAGTGGATTCGGTCCATGGTATTGAGAAAGGCCAAAAACTATATAAAAAATAGAGGATCATAAGGACAAATGTGCAAGTGAATAAGATTCTAAGGAATACTTCTATCAGAAGTATATTTTATGTTGCAAGGTTATGTTCGGGACTAGATCTGAAATATTTATGTGCACCTTGAGTTCAATATTGGATCACGATCATGAGATATGAAATGACTTATTCTTGAATGATCTAATATTGGTTGAAGCTAGATCTGATGTTTTGTGTCTGTTTTATTCGTTATTTATCATGACTTACGTTTGTCTAAAGTATAGAATTGCAACAAAGTTCTAAGTCAATATTTGTAGATATGTATGTAGGTTAATCCTGGAAAAAGAGTGTATACATGTAGGTTTTGTTCTTTCAAGTACCGTATACAAAAAAAAGTATTGATGATCAAAAATGACTAATCTATCAGATCAGTATTGCTGATTTATTGCTACTGCTATTTTATTATTTTCTATCAATGAAGTCTTATTAGATCTGAATGTAAATTTGAATGCATAAGTAGGTTGATATTTGATGATTGTATAAGTGAGAAGAAGTTTTTTCTATTTCCTGCCTATGTAAAGTTTAAGTTGACAGTATAGGTTTAGTACACTGCTGGTTAGTACAATTTGTGATTAAGAGATTTTATGATTCAGAATCTTTAGAGGTATACGGAGGTTGGGCTGAAGGAACTAGCGTATACATGTAGGTTTTCTTCATTGAAGTAGCATATACAGTCTAACACATGAATGTTTGAAGTTTCAGTTGGTACTGAATGTTGATATAGGTTTCTAGGTTTAGCACAAACTTCTGATGACAATGATCTGATTGTTTTAGATTAACTACATGTTGGTTGATGAAGTTTGAGTTTCTAAGTTTTTGGTAGGTTATTGATGATTCAAGGTCTTCATATGTCTTGAAATGTACCAGGAGCATCCAGTCCGAAAATTCATGAAACGTGGTCCCTGGCGGAAGAGTGGAGTTTTCTATAGGCTGGCACCTATGTACGGGTAAACATATCAGCTAGTACAAGAGCTAGGGGGATGTAGCTCCCTTCTAGTAGAAGCTAGAGAATGAGAGAGGTTGTAACCTTCTGTAGGTAGAAGCCTACGTACTAGTATGAGTCTGCACTAGTACAATATTGTAAATAGATTTTCTTATTATTGAAAGAAGACAGAGATGACAGCAACAGGTGGTCTTCACCCACATTGGGTTTCCACCTTAAATCTTGGTGTTGATGTGTGTTTCTTATTTGTAATGGTCTATTATGTTTATACTACACATGGTTATCATTTAATGATTGATGAAGTATTGATGAACTGATTAAAGATTAACATATGATTAATTAAATGAAGCATTAAGTTTACTGCATAAATGTTGGTTTCCTTAAAGACAGTTGCATGTACATGCTAGTTCCCCTCTCTGAAGTAGCATATATAAATCTGATTATGAAAAAGAAAAATTCTTGATCTGATAATACTAATTCACCCCTCCCTCTTAGTATTATTTCCAACAATTGGAATAAAAAAAGATCCTTCATAAGAAGCTTGATCACTTGAAGGAAGAACCATCAATATGAATAATCACGAAATCATGGGATCTATCATACCGCCAATCTTCGATGGGAGAAACTTTTTTTATTGGAAAATAAGAACCATAGCCTATCTATAATCTCTTGGAACATATGTCTCAGAAATTGTGGAAGGAGGATATAACTTTCCAACAATAATTCCTACAGACATGGTAGGTAAAAAGAAATATGAAACCAATGCCAAAGCTATCAATATTTTATTGGGAAGTTTGTCACAATTAGAGTTTTTCAAAGTCAAGAAGCTTAAATCAACCAAAGAGATATATGACAAAATCATTCAGAGCTAGAAAGGAGACTCTTAGGTAAAATGTGCTAAGCATCCAACTCTCATAATTCAGTATGAAACTATTAAGATGCATAGTGATGAGAGTATAGCTAGTTACTTCTTACGTATACATGAGGTTGTTAATTATATGAAGAATCTAGGTGAAGAAATAAAGGAAGCTACCTTATTTGAGAAAATTTTGAGATCCTCATTTGCTAAATTTGAATCAAAAGTGTCTGCCATATAAGAAAAATAAGATCTGTAGAATATCACTATGACACAACTTCACGGAATCCTAACTGCTTTTGAGATGACAAAAGGAGGTCAGTTAGATATGAGAAAAGCTGCATTTAAAGCTTTAGCAAAAGGAAAATAAAAGGAATAACACAATGAATCAAGACGCATTTAAGAAGAAGAAGACGAGGTAAATTTTGTCAAGAAGATTCAATGAGGTTTTGGAAGGTTCGGAGGTAAGCTACCTTTCAAATGCTTTTCTTGTGGTAGAGTCAGTCATTATGTTGCTAGATGTCCTCATAAAGATAAATATGAAAAATAAAAGGAATATGCAAGAAGGAATAGGGAACAAGTTGTGAATAGGAGCTAATATACTCATGAAGGTAATGATGGTTTATCTAATAGTGATGAAGATGGAACTAGTCAAGATTACAGACTTCTCATGGCTTATGATAGCGATGATTTTTGGGATATTTTAGAAGAGGAGAGTGATGGTTTATCTAATAGTGTTTATTGTAGACTTCTCATGGCTTATGACAATTATGATTTTTGGGATGCTTTAGAAGAGGAAAAATTTCATGAAGAAATATCTAAACTTGAAATCTGTTTAGAGGAAAAGAATATGATCATAACTACCTTAACATACTAACTTGCTAAAAAATAAAAACACAATGAAAAACTAGAATGTGAAATTCTGGGTCTAAGAAAAGATCTCGAGAAAACAAAATATCTCAATCTTAGATTTGCTAAAGGATAAGAAACTTTAAATAAAATTACCAAAGTTCAGCATTCTCCTCTGATAAAGATAGGTCTTGGATATACTAAAGAGGCATCTCAATCACAGAAGCCGTCAACCTCCACCAAAAGCTATCTTGATGTAGCAAAGACCAGTGAACAGTATGACAATCGTTAGAAAAGGCATAAAGCTAATAACGAAGTAAATCATACTCAATTTTCTCCAAGGATGAAAATCAATAGAAGACACAACCAACCTCAAGCAAATTATAATCAATTTGCTCCAAAGATGAATATCAATAAAAACTACAATCAATAGGTAAATAGATTCGATAGTCATAGAAACTTCTTTAATGGGCAATTTTTTTTCATGTCATAATTTTGGGCAGAAAGCTACTCAATGTGTTTCTTAAAAAACCATCATGACTAGAGAAGCATGAAATCAAAGGAATGTGATAGAAATCAAGAGAAGCTCCTATAATAACTTTTCTCCTCTTGAAAATGAAATAGAATGCTAAATTTGTAACAACTTTGGTCATGAAGAATATAAATGCAAGAGAAAATTTCAAAAAACCCCTCAAAAGGAGCAAACGCCATTAAATCCCAAGATATGGAGAAGGAAAGAATCCCAAATAGAAAGATGTGGTATAGCCTTGTATGCATAAGGACAATAAAATCAATGGTACATCGACAGTGGATGCTCCAAACATATGGCAGGTGACAAAGAGAAACTTCACTCATTTAATGTCTTAGGAAAGGAAAATAATGTCTCATTTGGCAATGACATTCTAGCTGCCATAAAAGGTAGATATTCTATTTTCTTGAAAGAAGAGGTTAAAGCTGGAAATGTTATGTATGTAGATGGTTTAAAGCATAAGTTGTTGAGTGTCAATCAAATGTGTGATCAAGGAAATGAAGTGGTGTTTCAATCAAACAGATTCGTTGTTCCTGAGCTTGATACAAGAGAGAATGTGATCAAAGGTACAAGAACTCCAAACAACTTATACATACTCAAAGGAGGACAACAACAGTGCTATCTAAGCAAAAATGATGAAAACTGGTTGTGGCATAGAAGATTGGGACATCTAAGCTTTTCTTAAATAATAAAAGCATGCAGACTCAAGGATGTTCGTGATCTTCCATATATCAACATCCCAAAAAGTATAATATGAAAGCCATGTCAAAACAGTAATCAAGCCATAGTTCACTTCATGGAAAAAGTAGGGTCAGCTAGTATGCCTCTTAAACTTATCCATATTGATTTATGCACACCAACGAGGAAAAATTCACCTCGTGGAGAAGAATAATTTATTTTGTTCATTGATGATTTTTCCAGAATTTGTTTGATAGGTCTTCTAAACCATAAATATGAATCATTTGAAAAGTTCCAAGCCTTCAAAGATTTGGTTGGAAATGAATTAGATTGAAAAATCAAATGCCTCAGATCTGATCGAGGAGGGGAATTTATATCGAATGAATTCTTTGACTTTTTGAACAACATGGAATAAAAAGGGAATTCTCCATTGCAAGAACATCTCAGGAAAATGGTTTAGTAGAAAGGATGAATAGAAAAGTTCAACAAATGGCTCGAGCCATGCTAGATGAATCTGGAACTCCTACAACCTTCTTGGGAGAAGCTGCATTCACTGTCGTGACTATTCTCAACAAAGAAAATGTTCATGTAAATAGCACTCAAACTCCACATGAACTTTGGTATGGTAAGACTCCTACTGTAAGATACTTTAAATCTTTTGGAAGCAAATGTTTTATCAAAAGGAATGATGAAAAACTTGGTAAGCTTGAACCCAGAGCAGATGAAGGGATTCTTCTTGGTTATTCTCCCAGAAGTAAAGGATATAAATGTTATAATAAAATACTTGGGAAAATTGTTGAAAGCATTGATGTTGTAGTTGATGAAGCATGTAGAATTCCAAAACAAATAAAATCAATAGAAGATTATGACAATGAGGAAGATGGGGATTACTTTCCCACATCAAATCAAAATTATATTGAAGAAGAAACCAATGAAGCACTAGAAGAAGATTTAATGGTAGAAGAAAATACTCTTTCTAGGTATGTTTAGAAAAATCATCTAGAAACTCAAATTTTAGGAGAAAGGGAGGCTGGTGTACAAACAGGAGGAACTATTACATGGACCTCAAGCTATCTAGCATTACTATCCTCCATCGAACCTCAAAATGTAAATGAAGCATGCAAAGATGAATGTTGGGTCAAGACCATGGATGAAGAACTAGAGCAAATTGAAAATAATGACACTTGGGAGTTAGTTCCTAGACCTCATAATAAAAATATTATAGGAACTAAATGGATATTCAAGATCAAGATGAATGAAAATGGAGAATTCATTAGAAACAAGGCTAGACTTGTTCGTAAGGGTTTGTTGAACAAGAAGGTATAGGTTTTAAAGAAACTTTTGCACCTGTTGCCAAACTTGAAGCCATAAGAATGTTTCTTGCTATTTTTAGTTTTTGGAAATTCAAAGTATACCAAATGGATGTAAAATCAACCTTCCTTAATGGAGATTTAGAAGAAGAAGTTCATATTGAACAACTAGAAGGATTCATTCTTGGACGTGATGCAAAAGTTATAGTAGACTCGAAAAGGCTCTCTATGGTCTGGAATAGGCTCCAAGGGCTTGGTATTACCATCTTGACAAATATCTACACCAATAAGGTTTTACAAAAGGTTCTACAGATAGAAATTTATATACAAAGATTGAAAATGATAAATTGCTAATTATTATTGCTTACATTGATGATATTATTTTTGGTAGCAATGAAGAATCCATGAGTCAGAATTTTTCTTCAATAATGTAGCAAGAATTTGAAATGTCCTTGCTTGGTGAGCTTACCTATTTTCTAGGTGTACAAGTTCAACAAACTAAAGATAGATGCAGTATCAACTCAAATGATGAATCAATAGTAGTACATCAACCAACATATAGATCCATGATTGGTAGTCTGCCTTATCTAATAGGTACCCGACCTGACATTATGCATGATGTAGGAATAGTTGGAAGATTCCAATAAAATCCAAAGGAATCACACCTTTAGGCAGTCAAAATAATTTTCAAACATCTTCAAGGAACTCAAGACTTTGGACTGTGGTATCCTAGAGATGTAGATCTTACTCTTCATGCAAATATAGATGTAGATTGGACAGGAAGTGTTGATGATAGAAAGAGAACTACTGGTGGTACATTCTATATGGGTTAAAGGTATTGTCTTGGTTCAGCAAGAAACAAAGTTCAATTGCTTTATCTACAACTGAAGCAAAATATATGGCTGCTGCATCTTTCTGCACACAACTAGTTTGGATGATGCAAAATTTGCAAGACATTGAGATCACATGTCCTCCACCCATCTCCATTCTACGTGATAATAAAAGTGCCATTAGTATTTGAAAGAATCTAGTCATGCACTCCAAGACCAAGCACATACCCATCAAGTACCATTTTCTACGAGAACAAGTGCTTGAACAAAAGGTCAAATTGGAGTATGTCCCCTCCAAAGAACATGTTGCTGATGTATTCACTAAACCACTACACAAAGAAACATTTCAATAACTCAAACAAAAGCTAGGAGTTGTTGCTACATCATCCTGCTGTTAAAATTAGTTTTTCAGAGGAAGTTTACTACACGCTGGTTTCATGAAGTATATGCACGGGTACATGTGGTTTGCCTTGGCTAAATCACATATATGTTTTTCTAAAAAAAAAATAGTGGTAGCACAGGTTCACGAGGAGCATTCACATTCCACATTGTTGGCATTATGGTTGTCGAACTCAGCTATTTCTTAGTTGTATCAATCATTAGTGTGATATAACTTCTTCTGTCATGGTCTATATTTCAATGAGTTCTATTGGTCATATGATGTAATCTATTTCCCCAATATCCTTGGGATGGATGATGTAATAATTGTTGTATTTATGTCATGAATAGGCTTTGGTGTATCGTCACTTCGTTGGGTGATTGATATCTGTATAAGTTCGTGGTCGTAGGGAGGTCATACTCACTTTGTTGAGTTATAGTGTCATGTTATTATATTGAATCATCTCTCCGCAAACTCAGCATGTACTCAAAGGGTGTATGGATATCATCATGCAAAGGAGGAGAGTAGAGTGGTTTGCCCTTTGCCCTTGATGTCAAAGGGGGAGAGTATTTTGGTATTTTAGGGTTGTATGATATCTCTAACAGTATTTACAGCGTGCAGTAGTCAACAACATCATGGTTGTCATCAAGTCCAAAGAGGGAGATTGTTGGCATTATGATACAAGTATTGTTCTTGATGACAACCCTACAAGTCAACTCAGTTTTAATAAGAGGCTAATAGGAATATTTAGAGGCAATAGGGCAGTGGCACAGAGGATTGGGAAGATGGAACTAAGGTCTTTTGATCAGAATAAATAAGTTGAAGGAAGAAGATGATGTAAGAGCAGTTTAAGAGATACACGCATGTTCACATAGTCTAAGCAGTGTATACACGCTAGTACTCAGAACCTAAATAGTTATAACATACACATGCACTCCCATAGAAGGCAAAGAACATACATGTTGAGAACCATGGTTTTGGTCTAAGGTATTTGGTCCAAGGTATCTCTGGACCATGATATTGACCCTAGGTATTTATTCCAAGGTATTCAGACCATGGTATTTGATCCAAGGTATTGGTACTAAGTGGATTCGGTCCATGGTTTTGAGAAAGGCCAAAAACTATATAAAGAAGAGAGTATCATAAGGCCAAATGTGCAATTGAATAATTTTCTAAGGAATACTTATATCTGAAGTATATTTTATGTTGTAGAGTTATGTTTGGGACTAGATCTAAAATATTTATGTGCACTATGAGTTCAATAATGGATCAGGATCATGAGAGCTAAAATGACTTATTATTGAATTTTATAATATTGGTTGAGGCTAGATATAATGTTTTGTGTTTGTTTTATTCATTATCTATCATAATCTGGGTTTGTCTAAAGTCTAGAATTGCAACAAAGTTCTGAGTCAATATTTGCATATATGTACGTAGGGTTTTCTTGGCAAAAGAACATATACACACAGGTTATGTTCTTTCGAGTTGTCGGTTTGTGTTATATTCTTTCCACGACTAGCCCACATAGTTAAACAAGGGGTTAGAGGGGTCGTAGCGCCCCCTTCATTGCATCGATTGTGTAGCAGGTGGGGTCACAGGGGATTTAAGGTGTACCCATAACCCCACTTTATGGGGTTCGAGGCAGTTCCACAGAAAATTTTGGTTTTGGATCCTATGTTAGGATGGGCGGACCCACCTATGGTTTTGTGCATGATTTTTGGTCCATGGAATTGGACGCGATGGTTTTTGGTCGATGGTATTGGATGCTTCGGCATGTATAAATAAGTATTATAACATTGAAAGGAAACTGATGAAAAATCAAGCTGGTAGTCCCGATCTTGGGATCTAGGGGAAAATATCTGTGTATATGTGTTTGTTGTGTTATGCTCTAGCATTGTTTATTTTCTGTGTTTTAGAATTCGTATGTAGGTAATTTCTGTACGGGGTTAAAACCTACATTTGCTATCAGAGCAGTTTTGGCTTCAAGGGGATGCCTTTGTTGCTTAGGGTTTTTGCTTGGGCCTGTGGCAGACCGTGTTTAGTGGGAGACCTGTGAGATCGATTCTAGTGGTGAAAGAAGATGGCAAGTAGTGGAAAGATAAAGATCGACAAATTTAATGGTCAGAGTTTTGAGCTGTGGAAACTCAAGATGGAGTATTTGTTGATGGATAAAGATCAGTGGATTGTGGTAGATCCGGGTACTAAACCAACAAGATTGTCTAATGAAGAATGGAAGAAGTTAGATTAAGAGGCAAAGAGCAAAATACGATTGTGTGTCTCAGATTCAATATTGCTGAATGTATCAAGAGAAGCTATGGTGAAGGCTTTGTGGGACAAGTTAGGGACTTTTTACCAATCTAAGTCTCTGGTGAAAAAACTATTCCTATAGAAAAAGCTATATAACCTGAGGATGAAAGATGACGACTCGGTGACAGAGCATCTGAATGCATTTAATACTGCGGTAAGTCAGTTAGCCTCTGGTCATATTGAAATTCTAGATGAAGATAAGTGCATCATTTTGTTGTGTTCTCTACGAAATTCGTGGGATAGTCTGGTTATTGCAATAGGTAGCAATGCAACTGCCTTGCAGTTTGATGAAATATTCTCTTCCTTGCTGGCGGAGGAGATGAGATGGAAAAATATGGAGAGCTAGAATGGTGATGCTTTGTCTGTATGAGGACAGTCCCAGAACTGAAACAAAAATAAGTCATCGAGTGGGAGATCTGAATCTATAGGGAAATCTAAATCTCCAAGAAAACCTGTAAAGGTGGTGTGCTAGAAATGCGGAAAGGAAGGACACTACAAAAGGGATTGTAAATATAAAGTTCCTAATAAAGGAAAGGGATTTGATGATGCTCCTTCTGCAGAGGTGAAAACCACCTCAAATGAAGGTGGGGATGTGTACTTGTCTTCTTCAAGTACACATGTAGAACATCAGGCATGGTTGATTGACTTGGGTGCATCCTTCACTTCACTCCCCATAGAGAGTGATTCTACAAGTATGATAAATACAATGGTGGCAATGTTTTCTTAGGGGATGATAGGAAGGCTAGAATCTTTGGTCATGGAAAAGTAAAGTTGAAGTTGCAAGGTGGAAGGGTTACAACGCTTCCGAGTGTTCTACATATTCCTACATTAGCTAGAAATCTTATTTTTGTAAGAAAGTTGGATGTTGCAGGTGTAAAGACAATGTTTAAAAAAGATACCTACAAGATGGTTCGGGGAGCACTGGTATTTTTGTGGGCAGTTCGGATTGGAACTCTGTAGAATCTGCAAGGTAGCGCTGTTATTGATGAGTGCAATATTTTTATGGTTCTTGAAAGTGGAGCAAAAAATCTAGTGGTCTCTGGAGAGAATACCATGTTGTGGCATCAAAGGCTTCGATATATTGGAGAGAAGGGCCTTTAAGTACTTCATGGTAAAGGTATGGTAGAAGGTATGAGTAATAGCTTCGTGGATTTTGATTTTTGTGAAAATTGTGTATATGGGAAGCAGAATAGGGTGAGTTTCCCCTATGGTGGTAAGAGGGTGAAACATATATTAGAGTTTTTGCATAGTGATGTGTTTGGACCTATGAAGGTTCCATTACTGGGTAAGTTTGTGCGTTATGTGTCATTTATAGATGACTTCTCAAGAAATACATGGATATATCTTCTTCAGAAGAAGTCTGAAGTCCTTGACAAGTTTAAATAATTTAAGGCTCTGGTGGAAAACCAGACAAAGAAGAAGATAAAGGTGCTGAGAACAGATAATGGTGGAGAGTTTTGTAGCAAGGAATTTGAATAATTCTGTAAGAAGTGTGGTATATCATGGCAGAAGACTACTCCATATACACCTCAGCAAAATGGAGTTGTAGAAAGAATGAACAAGACGTTGATTGAAAAGGCAAGAAGCATGCTTAGTGTTGCCACGTTAGGAAAGGAATTCTGGGCAGAGGCGATGGATACTGCATGTTACCTGGTCAACAGGTCACCTTCATCAGCATTGGACGATAAGACTCCACAAGAGGTATGGAATGGTAAGAAGCCCTCCCTTTCACATCTAAGTTTATTTGGATGTGATGCATATGTACATGTTCCAAAGGAGAAAAGAACCAAGTTGGATAGTAAATCTGAAAAGTGCATCTATATTGGGTATAAGGATGGTTTAAACAATTATAAGCTTTGGAAGCCAATAACAAAGAAGGTTGTGTACAACCGAGATATGGTGTTCAGAGAGGTGAAAGATGTTATTAAAAATGAATTCCAACCAAAGGAACTTGAGAAGATAGAGTTTGAGCTATAGGAGGAAGAATTAGACTCTACAACAGAGGAGGAATCAAAATATGAAGAGCCACAAACTCTGGCTGTGAAAAGATTAGTTCGAGAAAGAAGGTAGCTAGAAATGTATAGTCCATCTGCATTCTATTCAAATTTTGCTTTGTCTGTTACTGATGATGATCCTAGAAATGTGAAGGAAGTAGTGGACTCAGAGGATGGAAAACTTTGGAAAGATGCCCTGGTTGATGAAATGGGATCTTTGCACAAAATGAGGCTTGGGATTTGGTGGAGTTTTTGGTGGGAAGGAAACCCATTGGAAGCAAATGGATGTTCAAAAAGAACACAAATGTAGAAGGAAAAGTGGAGAAATACAAAGCTCGATTGGTAGCAAAAGGTTATTCCCAGGTGTTGTGAATTGATTTTGGTGATAGTTTTTCTCCTGTTGCCAAGGTAACTTCTATTAGATTATTTTTATCTGTTGATGTTGCTTTTGATTTTGAGCTAGAACATATGGATGTACAGACAATATTTCTTCACAAGGATCTACAAGAGGAAAACTACATGAAGCAACTTGAAGGCTTTCCGACAGAGTGTAAGAAAAAACTGGTATGCAAGTTAAAGAAGTCTCTGTATGGGTTAAAATAGTCAATAAGGATGTGATATCAGAAATTTGATACATTTATATAGGGACTTGGCTTCATCAGAAGCAAAGCAGATCATTGTGTGTATTTTAACTTAATTGGTGACCGTGTTATTTATTTGGTCTTTATGTGGATGATATGTTGCCAGTTGGAAATGACAAAGAAATTATCCAGGATTTGAAGACCCAATTGTCCTCCAAATTCGACATGAAAGATCTTGGTGGTGCAAACTATATTTTGGGTATGGAAATTAAAAGAGATCATACAAAGAGGAAACTCTGGTTAAACAAGAGGAACTATGTCAAGACAATACTGCAGAGGTTTAATATGCAGGATAGTAAACTGGTGAAGGCTCCTATCCCTATAGGTTTGAGCTTATCTGCTGAGCAGTGTCCTAAGACATAAGAAGAGGAAGAGGACATTTCCTGTGTTCCATATGCAAGTGCAGTGAGTAAACTGATGTATGCAATGGTTTGTACTAGACTAGACATTGCACATGCAGTGGGAGTATTGAGCAGGTTTATTTCAAAACTAGGGAAAGAGCACTGGGAAGCAGTGAAGCGGGTTTTCAAGTATTTTCGTGGCACTAGTGATTATAGTTTGTGCTACCAAGGAAGATAAGCATTGGATAGAATGTTGGATATTCATGTCTTTGTTGATGTAGACTGGGCTGGAGATCTGGATCATAGAAGATCTAAAAGTGGGTATGTGTTTAACCTGTTTGGAGGTGCAGTTAGTTGGATGAGTAAGAAACAATCTGTAGTGGCACTATCAACTACAGAGGCAGAATACATGGCAGCCACTCATGCAAGCAAGGAAGTAGTTTGGTTGCAGATATTGTGTTCAATTATGGGGTTAGTGTTGGAAATAATACTAAGAGGGGCGTGAATCAGTATTATCAAGTCAAATATTCCTTTTTCAAATCCAAATGATATATGCTACTTCAGTTAATTAAACCTACAACTATGTATAAGGAAACCCGCGTATACTATGCAAACTTATAATTTACTTTATCTTTCAGATGTTGATTGTTAATCTGTGTATCAAATAACCAATAACCAAAAACATTAAAACATAGCATAAGACAATCACACACAAGAACATAAGATATAAGGTGGAAACCCAATGTGGGTGAAAACCACCTGCTGCAATTCGTATCTATCTTCTCTTTAATTAGAAACTTCTTTTTACAATTGTACTCATGTAGTCCTTTACCAGTACGCAGGCTGCAACCTGCAGAGAGCTACAACCCTCTCTCGTTTTCTAGCTTCTACTAGAAGGGAGCTACAACCCCCTTAGCTCTTGCACTAGCCAAGATACTAGTACATAGGTGCTGGCCTACAGAAGGCTACAACCTTCTCTTTCTTCCAGGAACCACGTTTCATAAATTTTTAGACTGGATCCATGAACATCAATCAATCATCAAGAATTTCTGCATCAAACGATCTCCGTTTCACCAATTAGCACTGAATCAGGTAGACACTTCTCTGATAGTTGTATCCAAATCACAGTAACAGTAACGACACACCAAATATGAACCCAGAACAAAAGATACTATCATTCAAGCTTAAAGATTATGGCCCATCAATAGAACTTATCATTCTCCTTGCGCTCAGGTTCCTTCTTTATTCAGATCCAGATCTGCACCATAACCCAATCACAGTATTCCAGATCTAACACTTTATCAGATATTCAATAACAATTCAGATGATGCTTTGCCAAATGATCTCCTTCCTCTTTTATAGTCTTAGGCCTTTCACAATACCACGGTCCAAAACCATAATAACAAAATACCATGAACCCAATACTTGGTATCAACACTTTTGTATGCAATACCACGGACCAAAACCATAAGATCAAAAATTGTCAGACTAATACCATGAACCAACCATGAAAGTGCGTGAGATCAACACTTTTGGATGCAATATCACAGACCAAAACCATAGGATCAAAAACTGTCGGACTAATACCATGAACCAACCATAAAAGTGCGTGAACTTTTCTCCACATGAAATAAACTTTTCTCTGCATAAAATTCCGTGAACTTGTCTCCACATGAAATAAACTTTTCTCTGCATAAAATTCCGTGAACTTTTCTCTACATGAAATAAACTTTTCTCTGCATAAAATTCCGTGAACTTTTCTCCACATGAAATAAACTTTTCTCTGCATAAAATTCTGTGAACTTTTCTCCACATGAAATAAACTTTTCTCTTAAAATTCCGTGAACTTTTCTCCACATGAAATAAACTTTTCTCTGCATAAAATTCCGTGAACTTTTCTCTATATGAAATAAACTTTTCTCTGCAAAAAATTCCGTGAACTTTTCTCCACATAATTTATCATCTGAGATGAGTGGGTTGCCATCAAGTACAACATATGTATCATAATGCCAACATACATAACATATACATTAAGTCATTTTATCAGTCCACATAAACTGGTTTTTTGTTAAGCTTGGCAAGACTCTCTCATTTTCGATTTTACATGTCCATTATTCACCCCACAATGGGGGGAGGGTAGTACAAGATTCGAACCCAAGACCTTTGGTTCAATGAGACTTCATTCCATGGTCATCACTACAAGTATATACAATATTAATTCATATTAAAATATTTTATTTATAACCACATTAGATATTTTATTCTATATAACATTAAAATGTTTTTTTTTAACATTTTTTCCTATATATAGATATATATGAAGTTGTATCACATTTTAAAATATTTTTGTAAAGTATAAGGTTCAAACATCTTACTCACATATCTTTTTTTTTAATTTCTAATTACCTTACATCAAATTATATTAAGTCATATGAACAAATAATTAAATATGCATAACATTTCTTTTTCTTTTTTTATTATAGTCGGCATTGTTTTTCTATTTAAAGAATATTTTATATGTATTTTAAGAGGGATGGACATACTTGCACTGTTAGGCCCCTACACTACTAGTGTAACCCCTTATTGTTATTACTACAACCCCCTTATTATATTGTTGTACCCATGTAGTCCCCATAATGTTATTATTGTGCCCCATAGAAGCCCACTATTTTTTTTTTGTAAGTTGGGGCGGGACTCTCCGATTTACATGTCCATTAAGTACCCCTCAATGGGGGAAGGGTAGCCCAAGATTTGAACCCAAGACTTCCGGTTCGGTGGGACTTCATTTCCACGGCCCTTGCCGCTTGAGCTACCCCATGTGGACCATAGAAGCCCACTATTGTTATTATTGTGTCCTTATATTATTATTGTTATGTCGACTCTGATTATATTATGACCCCTTAGACTCCTATATATAGAAAGAAGGTTTTGTCATTTGTATCATCCAAGAATTGTTCATTTGTGTAATGTAAAGGAGGTTGTCCCCTCAAATGAATGCCTTAGAAATAAGCCTCTTTGAGGGGGAAACCTCCTTTACATATCAATAGGGTTCCTATCTGTATGGATATTTCCAAGGATAATTTTCCTTCCTCCAATACATATCGGATCCAATGGTACCTTAAGTCAATTCTTTTGATTTTTGAGTGAAATGTTGGGTTTTTTGCGAAGTGCAGATACTTGTCCTGCTTTATTCCTATCTCTCATAGGAATCACTGCATCCATAACATCTCTTTACAAGCTTTTGTTGCAGCTATGTACTATGTCTCTTTTGTAGAGAGAGCTACTATTCTTTGTATCCTTGATACCCAAGATATTGTTGCTCCTGCACATGTATACAAATAAACTGTAGTGGATTTTATGGTGTCCATATCTCCAGCCATATATGCATCTATAAATCCTTCAAGCACGGTCTCATTATGACCAAAACATAAACAATAACGACTAGTACCCTTGAGATACCTCAAAATCTATTTTACTGCTTCCCAATGTTGTTTTCCTGGATTGGCAAGGAACTTGTTCACTACTCCCACTAAATATGCAATGTTTGATCCTGTGCATACCATGGCATACATCAAGTTGCCAACTACTGAAGCATAAGAAATCTTGCTCATTTCTTCCTTCTCCTTGTCATCACTAGGACATAACTCAATATTTAACTTGAAGTGGGTTACAAGGGGTATACCAAATGGCTTGGCATCCTTCATATTAAACATGTCAAGCACTTTCTTGATATATTTTTCTTGTGACAATCACAACCTTTTGCTTTTCCTGTCATGCATGATCCTCATGCCCAATGTCTATTGCGCTGGACACAAATCCTTCATTGCAATTTTTTTGCCCAAATCCTTCTTCAACCTATTGACCATATTCTTATCATGCCCAACAATCAACATGTCATCCACATATAACAATAATATTATATACTTTCCTTGATCATGTATCTTGATATAGACATAATGGTTACCTTCCAACCTGTGAAAACCATATTCTAACATGAATGAGACAAATTTATTATATCATTTTCGAGGTGCCTGTTTCAACACATAAAGGCTCTTCTACAACCTACAACCTAGGTCTTCCTTGCCTCTTTCTATGAAGCCTTCTGGCTGCTCCATATAAATTTTTTCCTCTAATTCACCATGAAGGAAAGCAATTTTTACATCCTACTATTCACATTCTAAGTCTAAAGCAGCAACAAGACCAAGAATGACTCTGATGGATGACATTTTGACAACAGGTGAGAAAATCCCAGTGAAGTCAATACCTTCCTTTTGGGCAAATCCTTTCACCACCAAACTTTCTTTATACCTCTCCTTATTTTCACCACCTTCATGTTTAATCCTATATACCCATTTGTTTTGTAGAGCCTTTATACCTTTCGGGAGCTTTACCAACTCCCAAGTTTTATTTTCTAGTAAAGAGTTCATTTCTTCCTCCATTTTTTTCTTTCGTTCTTTATTGTGCTCAAATTTACAAGCCTCTTGAAAACAATTAGGCTCACCTTCACTAATCAATAAAATATAGTTTGAAAGAGGATACCTTTGTGAAGGATTATGAGGACCAGAAGATCTGCGAAACAACTGTGGTGGTGCATTATTAGGTTGTATCTCTTGTAAAGGTTCCTTCTTCTTGATGTTCATCACTTTCCACTTGTTGTACTTCCTGATCTTGAATTTGTTCATTTTCTTTCATTGGTGCAATGTTTTCATGTTACTCTTCAAACCTGTCAACAACTTTCTTGACCTACACCTCACTTATAGACATCTTAAGCATTTTTGATTCATTAAATATAACATCCCTGCTTCTAATAATTTGATGTTTGACTAGATCCCATAAACGATAACCAAATTATTCATTCACATATCCCAGAAAATGCATTTCATAGATTTATCATCTAGCTTAGTTCTATGTTCTTTGGGAATATGTACAAATGCTTCACATCCAAAGATTTTCAAATGAGAACAATTCAACTTCTTACCAACCCAAACTTCTTCAGTGATGCTGCCATCCAAGGTTGTAGTTGGAGATCGATTTATAAGATAGCAAGTTGTCCTTACAACCTCTTCCCAAAAATGCTTCTCCAAACTAGAATTTGACAACTTACTCCTCACTTTCTCCATAATGGTGTGATTCCTCCTTTCCGCGACACCATTATGTTGAGGAGTACAAGCACAATATTCTCATGCTTTATGCCAAACCTATTACAATATTCCTTGAATGCATCCGAGCAATATTCTACACCATTATTTCTTCTTAGGTACTTGAGCAATTTGTTAGTCTATCTTTCAACAACAACATGGAATTTTGAAATATTTCAAACACTTCACTTTTACATTTCATAGGGTAAGCCCAAACCTTTCTAGATGCATCATCTAGAAATGTTGAAAAATATGATGCTCCTCTTAATGACTTGATGTTAAAAGGCCTAAACACATCTGAGTGTATCAATTCTAAGAAATTTTTCTTTCTGTCATGGCTACTTCTAACGAATGAAACCCTTCTTTTCCTAGCACATATACAATGCTCATAAAGATCAAGATTATAGGATTTCAAACCTAGTAGCAAATTTTTACCAACAAATTTTTTTAAGCCCTTCTCGCTCATGTGACCAAACACTTATGCCACAGATATGCTGAATTTCCTTCTTTTGTGACAACAACCAAATCTAATTTTCCTATCATTTCCTTCAATGTATATAATGTTCTTGTCTTGGGTCCTATGGTCACGAACAATGCTCCTTTGCTAATTTTTCAGCCTCCTTTTCTAAATCTTGTGGAATAGCATTCATCATCCAATCGTCCCATAAAGATCAAACTTATGTGCATTTCTGGTACATGTTTGACCTGTTTCAACAATATATCTTGTCCATCCTTCATCTTGATCTGGACATCTCCCCCTCCAACAATACTGCAAAAATGATTATCCCCAAATGCACTCTACCATAATCATCAAGATTATATGCAAGAAAACTATCTTTGCATGGGGCTACATGGTGAGATGCCCCATAGTCAAGGATCCAATCAAAATCACTGCTAGATGCATATAAACATGCATCTTCTATTGAAACAATAATAATACATCACCATTTGTGACTACAACAATAGCCTCACCTTCATTTGTGTTGGATGACTTGTGATTTGTATTGGTCAGTTTCTGATCCTTTTGTCTTTTCTTCTAGAGTCAAAATTAGTTCTTCATGCACTCGGGTTTGCCACAATGAAAGAAAATGAGCCTGCCCCTCCTTGATTTTGATTGGCCTCTCGATCTTGATCGCCCTTGTCGGCCTCGATCAATTCTCCTACCACGATCTGCTAGAGCTAGAGCTTCTCCTCCCTGGTTTTCTGCAATTTACTTGTGTCACAACTCCTCATTCATTAAACTGTCACTGACATCATCAAACTTCAAGGTTCCTGCAGGTGTTGAAGGGCTCATAGCCACAATTAATTTTTCCCAGTTGTCTGGCATAAAACACATTAACAAGATAACTCTAATTTCATCATCTATAATGATTATAGAGGCAAGATGACTAGTAATAATATTGAATTCATTCAAGTGCTCAACAACTGAAGCACCCTCCTTCATCTTGAGATTATAAAGCTTCTTCATCAAGAACACTTTGTTTGATATTGTGTTCGTCTCATATAGATCATGGAGCTTCTTTCATAATCCTTCTGTCGTCGTTTCTCTGAACACATTGAAATACACATTCTTTGCTAGATATTGGCAGATTGTTGCAATCGCCTTTCTATCTAGCTTATTCCAATCTTCATCTGTCATCAATGAGGGTTTCTTTGTTTTGCCCTCAATCGACAAATACTAATATTTTAAAATCAATATATCCTCCATTTGTGATTTCCATAGGGAAAAATTAGCCTTGCTCAACTTCTCTATATCAATTAATGCTATTATCTCCATTCTAAATAAAATTCACACCCCAAAAAATCAAAACTCCACTTATGACATAAAAATTTAATTATCAGACTTTACCAACTTTTCAATTAAAAAACCAAAATCAATCTCCTGAGAGGAAAAAAAATTTATCTAACAAATGATGACCTTTCCCCTTTTGCCTTTTTAAAGTGTACCAACTTAACAAAATTAACCCCTTTTGCCTTTCCAAACTTGACAAAATTAACCATAATTATAAAACATATATAATTATATATGTTTCAAAATAAATATAAAACATAAATAATATAGGATTATAAAATTTATAAATCGAAGAAGAGTTAGGTGCATGGCATGTTGGTCGGAGAAGTCGTTTTCACGCACCCCAACCACGTTCGAGTCCAACTGCGCAGTTATGCTGGCGCTATTTGGCGGACAGCTTATACCGCTTGATGTGATGGCTATGATGTGGGCGCTATATGAATGTATGAGGTGTAATAATACGGATGTAAATGTGATTTTCCAACCAGAGGCTATATTCCTTCCCCACATGAAAAAAAATAAAAATAATAATAAATAAATAGATTTCTCCTCCTGTGAAATTCCTGATGCACAGTGAAACCTGAAAGCCAGTCATGGTGGCGGCAGTCGGTGATTGTCGGCGTATTAGGTTTGGCGTCAGCCAGCAAGATTACAAATTTATAAATGGGAGAATAGTTATAGATTTCTCCACATGTGAAATTCATGATGCACAGTGAAGCCTGAAAGTCAGTCACGGTGGCGGCAGTCGGTGATTCTTGGCGTATTAGGTTTCGCGCCAGCCTGGTTGTCAGAAAGTCGGCGCCGAACTGTTGAGTTTAATTCTTTCTTTGGCTTCACATGTAACAGTGTCCAAATGGATTCACGAGCTTCAATATTTCTTGACTAAGCAGACCCAATCTTCCTTTGGATATTTCTTGGGTTTCAATGTAAATCCAAGGTATTTAAAGCCATCCCCCAAATACTTCCGAGAATTGATGACCATGCCTGTGGCTAGGAAAAAGGAATCCAAAATGTAATGCAGTGATGTAACACTCCTTCGAGTGCCCTATATACAGAGGAGAACGTCGTCCACAGAGAGAAAATGCATAACCTGTGGGGCCACAGAAAAGAAAATACCCTTGATATCCCCTGTTTGCTTGTGTGTTTCCGTCAACCTGCTGAGTGCTTCTGTTACCAAATAACAGAGTAGGGGAGAGAGGGCGCACCATTGACAGAGGCCTCTGGACGCATTGAAAAATCTGGATGGGGCCCATTGACACAGATTGGATATACTCCAAGATCCAGTTTACTGCAAGGAGGGCCATACCCATCTGAATGAGAAGAAGGCGAATAAAGGTCTAATTAACCTTGTCGAAAGCTTGAGATGTTGAGATATGAGATATAGGAGTTGAGGATGGGGTTGAGCATGCGAGCTATGATCATAAGCATGGCCAGTAGTTAGAGAAAGATGGGGTTGAGCATGGCCAGTAGTTAGAGAAGGATTTGCCATCCTACGTTTTGGGGATCAAGCATAAAACGGTGAAATTGATGGACCCGTGGACATTACCCTGGTCTTCTGACTCTTTAATAACCTTGAATAAGTCGTTTTTCAGGAGATCGAAGAAACCTAGGTAGAATTCAACTGGAAAATCATCAGACTACAGACTCTTGGATTTTTTCATAGATTTAAGCGCTGTCAAAAGCTCGGCTTCCCATACATCTTCAGTTAAAAAGGAGTTCATTTCAAAAGCTCGGCTTCACATACATCTTCAGTTAAAAAGGAGTTCATTTCATCTGAAATAGAGGAAGAGAAAAGGGAATTTACCAGGGCACCCGAGAGGAGCTTGACACAAAGAATGGAGTATGGCACCCCGGCCTCGGCCTTGGCCTTTTCAAGAGCCTGTGAAGGGAGCCCGATCTCACGTTTAATTTCCCCGAAAGTGTTCCTCTGCTTCTGATAATAATATTGGAAAAAATGTTATATATTCATATATCCAATTTTGTTTAAAACTTTGTCCTAATATTTATTATTCAGTTATATGATAATAAAAATATAACTGAAAAGGGAAATGCTCTTTATACTCCGAGTTAAGAATCCAAACACTGGAGTGAATAGGTCAACAAGGTCACCATGTGGTTGCCATGAGGGTTTGTGGGAGGATGGACGAAAGAGGAGAAAGGGCGTTTTGGATCAGAAGAAACTGAAAGGCAGAAACCAATGGCGCACATGGAGGAACTACTCTCGAACCCAGTGCCAAAAATAAGATCCGTGGACACCCTCCTCCATAGTGATAGAATTTGGCTGGCAAATTTGTTCAGTTATGAGATGATTTGTTCCTCAAATACTGTTTAAAAAATTGTAAAAAGTTCAAATTGTGAAGACAGGTTAGGGAGGTGTCTAAACGTCAAATATGATGGGTGAGTCTATTTTGAAATTCCAACTTTGTTCCTCCATAGTTATTGTTAAATTCTTGTTGGTCTTCTTGTCAACTGGTATAAGCAAGCAACTTTGGAAAGAAGTGGAAAAATAATGGAAATTGAGGTATGATTATGAAAAATTCTGGCAGAAAATTTTGGAAATCTTGGTTACAGTTGTCAAACTTCAGGATTTTGGATGTTTTACAGTTCTTGAATGTTTTACCGTTCTTGATGGTGCTGAATCTATTTGATGGCGCTGAATCTATTTCCGCTATGATTCAAACACTCCAAAATTAGATTTCTTAAATTTTTTTAAAATTCCTACCCGAATTTCGCTGTTCATTCGATGCATCCGTCAGGAATCAATTATTGAAAGAAAATTAGATGATACTTTGCCTTTTTATCTCATTTCATTTTAAAATTAAAAAATAGGAAGGAAAGAAATCAGTTTTTTTTCTGAGCATTGTAATAAGTTGTCTAGAGATAGACTAGAGAGACTTTTTTAATCAGAGATTTCTGGAAGGACTAAATAGTACACGGTCTTTTTTCTGAGCATTGTAATAAGTTGTCTAGAGATAGACTAGAGAGACTTTTTTAATCAGAGATTTCTGGAAGGACTAAATAGTACACGGTTTTTTTTTTCAAAGAAATCTCTAACAATATGAACAATTAACAATTCTGAAAACTTCCCATCGCTTAAAGCTTCTTTGCTAATTTAAAACTAAACCCTAATGCTAAAAGGGAAAGAAGGGTTTATAGAACACTCTTAGAAGGTCACCGCAAGCCATAGCGGCACGGGGAAGCACATACAATCAAATGAGCACGGATGATTTTAGAAGTGGGTATTATATGAAAGAAAAGTAACAAATGGGCCTATAGCTCAGTGCTAGAGCATTTGACTGCAGATCAAGAGGTCACTGGTTCGAACCCGGTTGGGCCCTTAGTACGCGTTTACCTGTCGCTAATAAGCAGGGAATTGGAGATTGTACTTAGTACGCGTTTACCTGTCGCTAATAAGCAGGGAATTGGAGATTGTTCGCGTTTGAGGTCACCGGTCCGAATCAATGTTACCGTCCTTTTGCGATAAATTTAATCTCACAAAGTTATAACTGCGATGTCGAAGATTATTAACCACAGAAGCAGAGGTATCAATGTGCTAAATTCCGAAACAAAAAAGGTGAAAATACAGTAGATATGGAATTAAAATGAGTGTTAATTATTGGCGCCTGTAGCTCAGTGGAGAGAGCGTCTATTTCCTAAGCAGAAAGTCGCAGGTTCAAGCCCTACTAATCTCACAAAGTTATAACTGCGATGTCGAAGATTATTAACCACAGAAGCAGAGGTATCAATGTGCTAAATTCCGAAACAAAAAAGGTGAAAATACAGTAGATATGGAATTAAAATGGGTGTTAATTATTGGCGCCTGTAGCTCAGTGGAGAGAGCGTCTATTTCCTAAGCAGAAAGTCGCAGGTTCAAGCCCTACCTGCTGCGTTCGCCCAGGCCGCTTAGGTCGAGAGAATCCTATAATCAAAATCAGAGGATAGGAAATTTGATTGTAAGCAACATCTTCCATCGAATCTGCGCGTGCGTTCAGCAATTTCTGTGAATACAAGGTCTGTTCCAGGACTTCATGTACCTCATTTCCGTTCCCTTCTTATATTTTCCCGTTTTAGAATCTTTCTTTCCAATAATGATCGATTCTTGCAGCTCCGCTATGGCTTTTTCAAAAGTTCTTTAAAATCTTCTTCCCTTCTTATTTTTTCCAGTTTTAGATTCTTTCTTTGCAATAATGTTCGATTCTTGCAACTCCGCTGTGGCTTTTTCAAAAGTTCTTTAAGATCTTCCTCCCTTCTTAATTTTTCCAGTTTTAGATTTTTTCTTTGCAATAATGATCGACTCTTGCAACTCCGCTGTGGCTTTTTCAAAAGTTCTTTAAAATCTTCTTCCCTTCTTAATTTTTCCAGTTTTAGATTCTTTCTTTGCAATAATGATCGATTCTTGCAACTCCGCTGTGGCTTTTTCAAAAGTTCTTTAAAAGATTCCTCCCTTCTTAATTTTTCCAGTTTTAGATTCTTTCTTTGCAATAATGATGGATTCTTGCAACTCCGCTGTGGCTTTTTCAAAAGTTCTTTAAGATCTTCTTCCCTTCTTAATTTTTCAGTTTTAGATTCTTTCTTTGCAATAATGATCGATTCTTGCAACACCGCTGTGGCTTTTTCAAAGTTCTTTAAAATCTTCTTCCCTTCTTAATTTTTCCAGTTCTAGATTCTTTCTTTGCAATAATGATCGATTCTTGCAACTCCGCTGTGGCCTTTTCAAAAGTTCTTTAAAATCTATGAATTGTGGACATTGACTGCATCTGACCTCAAGTTCTAATTGCAAGATCTAGCCGACATGATGAAATCCGGAAATGATGGAACAGCATGGTGGGGGATTAACATAATCCTTCCTCTTCCCATGCTGTAGTAGCAGAACCGTTTGGATTGCCATAACAAGGAAAAAGAAATTATCTTGGGAGGCGCCTTTTACTTGGTGCGAAACTACTTAAGAAGCTTGTCGGTGTGAAGGTATGAAAATTAATGGTTGCCTACATGACAAACACTCTATACTATTGTTATTCAAACTAAATTTGGGTTAACGGTGTACAGGCCGCCTTCGCTGTGACATACAAAATGACCTCGCACACAAGTATTTCGTTCTCCAACATAGCTGGGCCAGTGGAGGGGTGGACATTTTTTGGTCACCCAATCATTCATCTGATTCCAACAGTGTCTGGACACCCTCATGTATAAAGAAGTATTTCTTTCTATTCACAGAGCTTAATAATATTTGATTGAACTGATGTTGTACTGTGCTGGGTTTTGCAATCACTAGCTATACACTTTCAGAGTTACAGGGACAGAGTGGTACTAGTGGTAACCGCGGCTGCGGAAGTTATCAGGGATCCAAAACAGCTGTGCATAGATTGTGTGGAAGCTTTACACCGCATTAATAGCTCCTGTAATATTATTAAAAATTTTATTTTTCAGATATTTGATTGCACTATAATGTGACGGGCCATGATTTTTAATATTTATGTAATTATGTTCATGGTTAATTTTGAATCACCTAAAATTAAAATTATTAAAAATAGCTTAAACTCGAGTAAATAACATGTTGGAGTTGTCTACAAGTGAGACTTATAATATAAGAAAGTAATTACATAAAGAATAGATAAAAGTAAGTATTTACGTAAAAAAAATGAATAGAATCTTAAATTTTTTATTTTTCAGGGACTATTATTGTTAAAAGTAAGACTGAATCATATTTTTGAAATAAATTTTACTTTATTAACCAACAAACATCTTCCCCAGTTTTTACTTAGTTTCAGTCTTTGCTATCCAACTCAATTAATTTTACACATATCAAGAGATTTGAATTTATATATAAACACAAGGCTCTCTTATGATTAAGACCTTCATTTGTAAACAGGCTATTATGGTTAAAGATAAGTCTAAATCATATTGTTTGAAATAAATTTGACTTAAAATCATATTTTTTGAAATAAATTTTACTTTAAAAGTAAATTTGAATCATATTTTTTGAAATAAAATTTACTTTACATAGGATTTTCTAACGTTTTTTTACATAGTTTTAATTTGACACATATTAATCTTTACAAAATAAATGATAATTTTATTGAAATATTACCATCATTTGTATTGATAAATAAAAACTCACTCATTAGCTCTACAAAAAGAGTCTGTACAGAGTTGCTCTACGAAAGAGAGTTTGTACCAAGAGAGTCTAGCTTTGCAACCCTACATTCTCAATGTAAATCAGTGATTATATAGCACACAAGGTTTTAGGGAAGTTAAAACCATACCCTAAGAAATAGAAATTAATTCCTATCGTGAGGTCTCATGAACCAACTCACACTATTTTAAGATATTCTCCATTATCTTCAACACCCCCTTAATGGAGAAGGGGTTAACAAATATGCCTAACGTCTTTCTAAACATTTCAAACTTAATTTTTCCAAGAGGTTTAGTGAAAATGTTTGCAACATTTTCATTGACAAAGTGGAATTGTGTATCAATGTGTTTAGTGTTCTTGTGAAGCATCGGATTATTAGCAAGTTTGATTGAATTCTGGTTGTTGCATCTTTCTGTTCTTCCTCGACATCGTGGAGAAGTCTCAGCAACCAAACTGCCTCACACGTTGTTGCACACATAGCTTGATACTTTGCTGCACACATAGCTTGATTCTCTGCTTCCGCTGAAGACAAGGAAAACGTGTTCTGTTTCTTACTACTCCATGTAATTACCTCGGATCCAATGTTGAATGCATAGCCTGTTATGGATTTGCAGTCGTCTACATTTCTAGACCAGATTTGGCTTATGCAGTTAGTGTGCTAAGTCAATATATGTCCAAATCTGGTCTAGTAGTGGTCAGGTAGATTAAGCTCCCAACTAGTGTCGCATTTGCCTCTTTAGAGCCATCCTCACTTTGAAGTTTAATGTTCTATTGTAGTGGTACTACTACAGCGTTACACTGGTCCATCCTTAATCTTCCCAGTAGACCTTTGACATACTTACCCTAGGACATAAAAGTTTGTCCTGAATCTCTCCAAATCTCAAAACCCAAACAGTATCTTAATTCACCAAGGTCTTTCATTTCGAACACCTATGACATTTGTTGCTTGATTTCTTTGATTAGAGCAATAGCATCATCTGTAATAATTAAATCATTTACATACAAAGAAATCAATACTATGCGCCCCTTTTCATCCTTCATGGTATACAGATTAGGGTCGTTTTTACTTTTGTTGTAGCCAAGTTGCAAAAAAAATGAATCAATATTTTCATACCAGGACCTGGGTGCTTTCTTTAGTCCATATAAAGCTTTCTTTAATCTACAGACTAAATGTTATTTCCCTTTTTGGACAAGCCCCTTAGGTTTCTCTAAATAAACCTCCTCTTTCAATTCTTCATTCAAAAATGCAGATTTTACATCTAGTTGGTGAATCATCCAATGTTTCTTAGTAGCTAAAGCAATCAACATTCTGATAGTATTTAGTTTAGCTACGGGGGCAAAGGTTTCTTCATAGTTAATGCCTTCTTTTTGTGAATACCCCTTTGCTACCAATCTAGCTTTTAATTTATTTATGGTTCCATCTGCATTAATCTTGGGTTTATACAACCATTTACAACCTAAGGTTTGTTTCCCTTCAGGAAGTTCAACCGGCTCCCAAGTGTTGTTCCTGATTATAGATTCATATTCCTGTTCCATAGCTTTTTTCCATTCACCACATTCATTTGCTTCCTTATAACTAGAAGGTTCAACAACCTTCATCATACTAGTTATAAAATCATTTTCCATGTATCTAGCAGGAAATTGAGTCTACCTACCTGATCTTCTGAGCGTTGGTGTAGCTTTTAACCCATTCTAAGTTTCCTTTGTTGGACTTGGCTTGATTACTGCATCTGAATTCTCTTATTTTGCCTTTGTCTATTGATCCTGGTTGTTCCCTGTTTCTTCACTTTCTTCCACCAAGAACAGAATATCACATTCATCATTGCGCTTATCAAATTCTTCATGATCCTTTTCATGGAATATGACATCTCTACTAACAAAAATCTTGTGAGTAGAAGGATTAAATAATCTATAAGCTTTATATTTTATGTATTCAAACTTCTTTGATCCATAATGAATTAAACAAAGTCTTTCAGTAGAAATCACATGAGAGAATTTTTTGACCGATGCGTTTCGAACCAACAAGTGTGGTTCATCATTAGGACCAGATGAAGAGGCAGACCATGGCAAAGGCTTAAATAGAGAGCAATGTAGAGACATAATTTCAAGTAACGGCTATATTTGAACAATAATGTTTAAATTATAATATTAATTTATTAATATATTAAAAACAAATATTATTAAGTAACGGCTATATTAAATGATTAGTTTTTGAAAAAAATATTTAAATAATGATATTATTCATTAATTTATTAAAAAATTAATAGGTAACGACTATATTAAAAGGCTAGTTTTTGAAAAAATAACATTTAAATTAATTTATTAAAACCAAATATTACTTGTTCTTGAAAACTAATATTTAAATAATGATATTAGTTTATTAATTTATTAAAAAACCTTTCTACCAAGTCTTCAAGATTTTCATCTTCTTTTTGTGTCATTTTCAAGACTTCGTCTTTAAGGTTACTAGGCATACAATAATCTCTATATTTGCCTAAGAAAGCCTCTTTCATTTGTCCCCATGTTGTTATAGAATGCACTACTAAACTCATGAACCATTTTAATGCTGAGTCTTTTAATGTGGTAGGGAACAATTTTAAGTTTTGAGCATCATGTAGATAGTCATATGATCTGCATAATACTTCAAATTCGAAGAGAAATGTCTCTGAATCTTCATTTCTTTTCCCGTGGAAATTAGGAAGAATCGAGGGTGATAGATTTTGTAGGTTTAAACCTGTACAGAAATTACCTACATATGAATTCTAAAAGACAAAAGATAAACAGTGCGAGAGCAGAACACATAAAACACATATACACAAAGATTTTCCCCTGGATCCCAAAACCGGGACTACCAGCTTGAGTTTTCATTATGTTCCTTTCAATGTTACAATACATATTTATACGTGTCGAAGCATCCAATACCATGGACCCAAAACCATCGCGTCCAATAACATGGACTGAAAACCATCACGTCCAATACCATGGACTGAAAACCATCGCGTCCAAAAAACATGTGTGAAAATCATGCACAACCATAGGTGGGTCTGCCCAACCTAACATAGGGTCCAAAACCAAAATTTTCTGGGGCGCTGCCCCAAACCCCATAAAGTGGGGTTACGGGTGCCCTTCAGACCCCCTGTTAACTACGTGGAAAGAATATAACACAACCCAACATTCTCCCACTTGTTGTTTTCTTTCCACAGGGGGCCACAAGAGAGTTTAGTCATTTTCCCCGCCTTAAAATTCCCATTGTCTCTCTACACCAAGAGAACTTCTCAGAGCTCACAAATTTTGTCAATGCATCTACAGTATTCTTCAAAGTGTCCACATTTACCAGCAACACCTTTTTGTTTTCTATCATATCCCTCAAAAAGTGATACTAAACATCAATGTGCTTTGTCTTTGAATGATATGCAGGGTTCTTTGCCAAGAAAATTGCACTTTGGTTGTCACAGTCTATCGTTATAGCTTCCTGTACTAACCCCATACTTGAACACAATCTCTACAACCAAACAACTTCCTTGCTTGCATGAGTGGCTGCCATATATTCTGCCTCTGTAGTTGATAGTGCCACTACAGATTGTTTCTTACTCATCCAACTGACTGCACCTCCAAATAGGTTAAACACATACCCACTTGTAGATCTTCTTTGCTCTAGATCTCCAGCCTAGTCTGCATCAAAAAAGCCACGAATATCCAACACTCTGTCAATCCTGGTCTTCCTTGGTAGCACAAACCATAATCACTAGTGCCACGCAAATACCTGAAAACCCGCTTCACCGTTGTCCAGTGCTCCTTCCCTGGTTTTGACATAAACCTGCTCAATACTCCCACTGCATGTGCAATGTCTAGTCTAGTACAGACCATGGCATACATCAAGCTACCGACTGCACTTGCATATGGAACACCGGACATGTCCTCTTCCTCTTCTTGTGTCTTGGGACATTGTTCAACAGATAACCTCACACCTACAGGAATAGGAACCTTCATCGGTTTACTATCCTGCATATTAAACCTCTGCAGTATTGTCTCGACATACTTCCTCTGGTTTAACTAGAGCTTCCTCTTTGCCCAATCTCTTTTAATTTCATGCCCAAAATATAGTTTGCAGCACCGAGATCTTTCATGTCGAATTTGGAGGACAATTGGGTCTTCAAATCCTGGATAATTTCTTTGTCATTTCCAACCAACAACATATCATCCACATACAAGACCAGATAAATAACACGGCCATCAATTAATTTAAAATACACACAATGATCTGCTTTGCTTCTGGTGAAGCCAAGTCCCCGTATAAATGTATCAAATTTCTGATACCACATCCTTGGTGACTGTTTTAACCCATACAGAGACTCTTTAACTTGCATACTATTCTTCTACTTTCACCGCAAAGCCCTTCAGGTTGCTTCATGTAGTATTCCTCTCCAATCCCCGTGAAGAAATGTTGTCTTCACATCCATTCTGTTCTACCTCAAAATCAAAAGCAGCAGCAACAGATAAAAGTAATCTAATAGAAGTTACCTTGGCAACAGGAGAAAAAATATCACCCAAAATCAATTCCCGACACCTGGGAATAACCTTTTGCTACCAACCGAGCTTTGTATTTCTCCACCTTCCCTTCTGCATTTGTCTTCTTCTTGAACACCCATTTGCTGCCAATGGGTTTCCTTCCAGCCGGCAACTCCACCAGATCCCAAGCCTCATTTTTGTGCCAAGATGCCATTTCATCAACCATGGCCTCTTTCCAGAGTTTTCCATCCTCTGAATCCACTGCTTCCTTCACACTTCTGGGATCATCATCAGTAACAGACAAAGCAAAGTTTGAACAGAAAGCAGATGGACTATACCTTTCTGGCTGCCTTCTTTCTCGAGCTGATCTTCTCACAGCTGGAGTTTGTGGCTCTTCATCTTCTGATTCCTCCTCTGCTACAGAGTCTGATTCTTCCTCCTTTAGTTCAAACTCTATCTTCACAGGTTCCTTTGGTTGGACTTCATGTTTGATAACATCTTTCACCTCTCTGAACACCACATCTCGACTGTACACAACCTTCTGTGTGATTGGGTTCCAAAGCTTATAACCCTTTAAACCATCCTTATACCCAATAAAGATGCACTTTTCAGATTTACTATCCAACTTGGTTCGTTTCTCCTTTGGAACATGTACATATGCATCACATCAAATACCCTCAGATGTGAAAGAGAGGGTTTCTTACCAGTCCATACTTCTTGTGGAGTCTTATCCTCCAATGCTGATGAAGGTGACCTGTTGACCAAGTAACATGCAGTATCCACCGCCTCTGCCCAGAATTCGTGTCCTAACCCGGCACCACTGAGCATGCTTCTTGCCCTTTCCATCAACGTCTTGTTCATTCTTTCTGCAACTCCATTTTGTTGAGGTGTATATGGAGTAGTCTTCTGTTGTGCTATACCACACTTCTTACAGAATTCTTCAAATTCCTTACTGCAAGACTCTCCACCATTATCTGTCCTCAGCAACTTTATCTTCTTCTCTGTCTGGTTTTCCACTAGAGCCTTAAATTCTTTAAACCTGTCAAAGACTCAGATTTCTTCTTAAGGAAATATATCCATGTATTCCTTGAGAAGTCATCTATAAATGATACATAGTACACAGACTTACCCAGTGATGGAACTTTCACAGGGCCAAACACATCACTGTGCACAAGCTCTAATATTTGTTTCGTCCTCTTACCACCAGAGGGGAAACTCACCCGATTCTGCTTCCCATATACACAATTTTCACAGAATCAAAATCCAGAGAGCTGTTACTCATACCTTCTACCATAACTTTACCATGAAGTATTCGCAGGCCCTTCTCTCCAATATGTCCAAGCCTTTGATGCCACAACATGGTCTTCTCTCCAGAGACCACTAAATTTTCTGCTCCATTTTCAGGAACCATAGAACTATTTATTGCACCTGTCAACAACAGTGCTACCTTGTTGCTTGTACAGAGTTCCAATCCGAACTCCCCGCATCAATACCAGTGCTCCTCGAACCATCTTGCAGGTATCCTTCTCGAACACTGTCTTTACACCTGCATCATCCAACTTGCTTACAGAGATCAGATTTCTAGCCAATGCAGGAATATGCAGAACACCCGGAAGGGTTCTAACCCTTCCACCTTGCAACTTCAACTTTACTTTTCCGCGACCAATGATTCTAGCCTTCCTATCATCTCCTAAGAAGACATCACCACCATCATATTTCTCATACTCGCAGACCACTCTCTATGGGGAGTGAAGTGAAAGGATGCACCTGAGTCAATCAACCATGCTTCATGATCTACATGTGTACTTGAAGAAGCCAAGTACACATCCCCACCTTCATCTGAGGTGGTTTTCAACCTCTGCAGAAGGGGAGCATCATCAATTCCTTTCCTTTATCAGGAGCTTTAGATTTACACTCCCTTCTGAAGTTCCCTTCCTTTCCGCATTTCCAGCACACCACCTTTGTAGTTTTTCCTGGAGATTTAGATCTCCCACTCGATCACTTATTTTTGTTTCTGTTCTGGGACCGTCCTCGTACAGACAAGGCATCACCATTCTGGTTGTCCATTTTTTCCTCTCATCTCCTCCGTCAGTAAGGCTGAGACTATTTCATCAAACTGCAAAGCAGTTGCATTGCTACTATTGCAATAACTAGACTATCCCACGAGTCTGGTAGAGAACACAACAAACTGATGCACTTATCTTCATCTGAAATTTTAATATCAACAGATAATAACTGACTTACCACAGTATTAAATGCATTCAGATGCTCTGTCACCGAGTCTCCATCTTTCATCCTCAGGTTATACAGCTTTTTCCGGAGGAACAGTTTATTCACCAGAGACTTAGATTGGTACAAAGTCCCTAACTTGTCCCATAAAGCCTTCGCCGTAGCTTCCCCTAATACATTCAGCAATACTGAATCTGAGACACACAATCGTATTGTGCTCTTGGCCTTCCGATCCAACTTCTTCCATTCTTCATCAGTCACTCCCGTTGGTTTAGTACCCGGATCTACCGTGATCCACTGATCTTTATCCACCAACAGATCCTCCATCTTGAGTTTCACAACTCAAAACTCTGACCATTGAACTTCTCAATCTCTATCTTTCCGCTGCTCACCATCTTCTTTCACCACCAGAATCGATCTCGCAGATCTCCCACTGAACAGGGTCTACCGTAGGCCCGAGCGAAACCCTCAGCAACAAAGGTCGTCCTTGAAGCCAGAACAGCTCTGATAACAAATGTAGGAGTTTTTAAACCCCGTACAGAAAATGATACTATGCATACGAATTCTAAATCACAAGAAAATAAAAATGCGAGAGCATAACCCATAAAACACATATACACAGAGATTTCCCACTGGATCTCAAAAACCGAGACTACCAGCTTGATTTTTCATTATATTCCTTTCAATGTTACAATACATATTTATACATGCCGAAGCATCCAATACCATGGACCGAAAACCATCGCGTCCAAAACCATGGACCGAAAACCATAGGTAAGTTCGCCCAACCTAATATAGGGTCCAAAAAAAATTTTCTCGGGGCGCTGCCTCGAACCCCGTAGAGGGGGGCTACTCGCCCCCCTTAAACCCCCCGGACAGGGGGGGTTGCCGCCCCCCCTGTGACCCCCCTGCTGCGCAATTGGCGCGGCGAAGGGGGGGCTCCGCCCCCCCTCTAACACCTCGGTTCACTACGTCAGTTAGTCGTGGAAAGAATATAACACAACCCAACAAATAGGACAATCTTAAATATGGTACGATCCATGCTCTTCTTCAAAAATGTAAAGATAATGTTTTGGGCTAATGTTGTTCTATGTGCTGCATATATAAAGAATAGATGTCCATCTAATGCTATAAGAAACAAGACTCCATATGAAATGTGGTATGGACATGTTCCTTCGGTAAAGCATCTCAGGGTCTTTGGTTCCACCTGTTATGCCTTGATACCAAAGGTACATCGAAACAAACTTGGTGCTAGAAGTCATAAGTGTATCTTTCTAGGGTATTCAAACACCTCCAAAGCATACCGTGTCTATGATGAAGTAAATAAGAATTTTGTTGTATCTAGAGATGTAATTTTTCTTGAATCATCCAAAACTGACAATGTTGTTGAGTGTCAACTTGATTGCTTGGATAGATTCGCAAAAGCAAAATCATTTCATGAATTTGATAATTAGATTCCACATCTTGAAGGGGGGATTCTTATACTAGATCAACATGTGGAATCTTCTTCTGAAGAACACCCTCCCCTGCATGAAACTCCAACAATTGATGATGCTTTGAGTGATGTGATTGATAGAATTGGGAGACTCAATCTTGATTTAGTCCCAAATCAATCAACGAAGCAGCCTGTACCATCTAAAAAATGCCCCCCAAAGTGGCTAACAAAGACACTTGAAAGTGTTCATCCTGATGAAGTTGGAAAGACAGGAACTAGAAATTCAAACCGGCAAAATGGAGGTGATGTGGATGACTCTAATTCACCTGTTGATATGGATGTTTCTTATGATTGTGAATTGAACTTGTCTATAGATTTTGAACCAACTTCCTTCAAAGAAGCTGCTTCTCATGATGAATGGAAATAAGTAATGCAAAAGCAATATGATGCCCTCATAAAGAACGACACTTGGAAGCTAGTTGATCCTCCATCAGGAACCAAACCAATTGGCTGCAATTGGGTCTATCAGAACAAGTATAAAGCTGATGGATCACTTGACAAGCACAAAGCTAGGCTTGTGGTAGAAGGTTTTGTAGAGAAGGAAGGGGTCGATTATGAGACCTTTGCCCCCATAGCAAAATGGGCTACCATCCGGACACTCTTTACACTAGCAGCTCAGAACGGTTGGAAAGTACACCAAATGGACGTAAAAACTACTTTCTTAAATGGAGATCTAAAAGAGAATGTTTTTATGTCCTAGCCTGAAGGATTTGATATGAAAGGATATGAACATAAAGTATGCAAACTGGTGAAGTCTTGTATGGCCTCAAACAAGCACCGCGAGCCTAGTATGAAAAACTAACTGAGCATCTTCTGAAACTCAATTTCAAAGCTTATGATCTTGATGATGCAACTTTATTTGTCAAGAAAGTTGGAAAAATAGTTGTATATCTTGTGGTATATGTAGATGATCTTTTGATGACAAGGAACAATGAAAGCTACATTGCATCCATAAAGAAGGAATTGGGTAAAAGTTTTGAAATGAGTGATTTGGGCTATGTTCATTACTATCTTGGCATTGAAGTAACCCAACATCCGAAGTCCATATTTCTTTCTCAAAAGAAATACATTGGAGATCTCTTGAATAGGTTTGGCATGACAGAGTGCAATCCTCTTACTAATCCAATGGAACAAAACTTAAAGCTCACATCTATTGAAGGAAAAGAATTTGAGGATGCAACAAAGTATAGACAACTTGTAGGAAGTCTCAACTACCTAAATACTACCAGACCAGACATTTCGTTTGCTATTGGAATCCTTTCCAGGTTTATGCAAAAGCCTTATGAGGGACATTGGTCTGCTGCAAAAAGAGTTCTAAGGTACTTGAAGGGAATTGAAAGGCTTTGGAATCAAGTATACACAGGTGGACGACTTCATCTTGATTGGATACTATGATTCAGACTTTGATGGAGACAAAGAAACTGGAGTATCAACTTCAGGATATGCTATTATTCTTGGATCAGGAGTTGTCTCCTAGATATCACGCAAACAATCAGTTCTAGCATATTCCACAACAGAAGCAGAATACGTGGCAGCAGCTGAAGCAACAAAAGAAATTGTGTGGCTCATGAAAATTCTTGAAGATTTGCAGGTAAAACAGGTATAATCAACTCCACTCATGATTGACAATACCTCTGCAATAAAGTTGGCCAAGAACCCAAAGTTCCATGATCGAACGAAGCACATCAATACTAAATATCATTTGATTTGACATCATGTTGAGGCAAAAACAATCCATCTCCATCATTGTTCCACAAATGAGCAAATTGCAGACATCTTCACCAAAGTGCTTGGAAGAGAAAATCTTGAACGATTCAGAATGATGCTTGGACTCACCAACATCCCTTTAGATTAAGGGGGGGAATGTTGAAACCTAATCCTTGTGATTGGGTGAATTTATGTAAATAGATAAATAACAAATATGATTAGTCATCTGGAGATGAACTGAACAATCTCTCCCTCATGTAAATAATGAAGACCTACCTGATCGAATATAACAGACGAATCATTTTTGCCTTATGGAGTTACTTCCTGGCCTGAAAATTATCATCACCTGTTAGTATAAGATCATCTACATAAATTACAATGATTAGCAACTTAGCTTCCACCACTATGTGATACAAGTTTGCATCTGCTTCACTCTTCATGAAGCCTAGCCCAGTGAAGTAGCTATCTATCATGGTGTACCAAGCACGAGGTGCTTGCTTCAACCCATAAAATGCTCTCTTGAGTTAGCACACATGTGTCTCATGATTCAAGGTTTCAAAACCTTCAGGCTGCTCTATGTACACCTCTTCCTCAATCATTCCATTGAGGAAGGCAGTCTTCACATCCACCTGATGGATCTTCCAAACCATCTATGTTGATAGTCCCAAAATAGATCTGATTGACAAGTACCTTGCAATAGAAGAAAGGTCTTATCATAGTCAATCCCCTTTACCTATGAAAAGCCACGGGCCACAAATTTGTCCTTATGCTTCTCCACACTACTATATGCAACTTTCTTTACCTTGTAAATCCAATGAGAGTTCACAATTGACTTGTCCTCCAGTCTCAAGACCACATCCCAAACACTATTTTGAACTATGGATTCATACTCCTCCACCATCGCACCAACCCAAACAGAATGCTACACTAATTCCTGAAAGGAAGATGGCTCTATCACAACACATGCACCCATAAGTGCCATGTATCTAGTGCATCTCTTTGATGACATCCTCTGTCTACTCTGAGAAGAGGGTGCTCCCACATTCTCCTGTGCATCATCCAAGAATTTTTTAGCCTCTCTAGTGTGCTTTCTTCCCTCTCTGGAAGACTGTGCTTGAGTCGATGTCTCTACTCTATGAAACTTTGCATGTGGCTGCTCCACATCAATCTAAGGTCCATAAACCTTAGGAGATAAAAGCTACTCATCTACATGTAGCTCAAGCTCCCTCTCAAGGGATACTTGCATGGCCTATTCCTCATTGAACCTAATATCCCTGCGAACCACTATCATCCGACTGGTCGACATGTACACTCGATAGTTGTGGGGTGTATCAGTGTACCCCACAAAGATCCCAACTATGTTATTGGCTCAAGCTTCTTCTGTGCATCTTTGGTCACATGGTAATAAACTGATGACCCAGAAATCCTGAAGTGACCAACATTTGGCCTCTTACTGGAATAAGCCTCCCCTGGTGTCTTCATCTCAAGTACCTGATGTGGGCTATAGTTCTGAACATAAACCATTGCGTTGCATGCCTCAGCCCATAAGTGTAGTGGTAGGACCTAATCATGCAACATCACCCTTGATGCCCCTAGTATGCTCATGTTCTTCCTCTTGGAAACCCCATTATGTTGAGGGTTATAGTGTGTCGTCAACTCTCATTTAATCCCTTCCATTATACAAAAGTCCTTAAACTCATTGGAGCATACTCACTATTGTTATCAGTCTATAGATATTTAACCTTCCTGCCAGAATCTTTCTCTACCAATTCTTTGAACTCACAAAACTTTGTGCTACATAAAAAATACCCAACATTTACGAGAATAGTCATCAAGAAATATAACATAATAATTGTGTTTGGTCGTGGATGTTGTCAAGAATGGTCCACACACATCTGAATGGACTCTCTCCAGAATAGACTCTGCTTGACTGTCTCTATCTCCAAAGGAAGACTTGGTGTATTTTCCCAAAGTAAAACCCTTGCATGTATCAACATTCTCAAGCATACCTTTGGGAAGACAGGTAGAGATTTACTGCAATATCTTCAAAGCCCCACGATGCAAGTGGCCCAATTGTCTGTGCCACAACTCGCTCACATCTTGGCTCAACATATTTTCCACTTTTGAACTCAAATTAGTACAATACTCTACTCTATCTCATAGAGATTTTGAACTTGAATCCCTATCTTCTTTACTTAAACCGTGGCTATGTGTCAAAAGAACGCCTTTAACCTCAAGCATGGCAATGGATACCAAGTTCTTCGTCAATCCAGGTACATGCATAACATTATTGAAGGTATGTAGAGCCACATGCTCCCTCTTAAAAGTAATAATGCCCACACCAGTAACACTATATTACTATCATCACCCATCACGATATGCATCTTGAGATCTTTCTCCTCTAGTTCATTGAATAACTCTTTGTCGCTAGTCATGTGGAAAGAAGCTCCACTATCTAAGTACTATAAACTTCCCATCATTTAAGACACCATGCATGCAATGAGGGAAAATTCCAATTCGAATTGTGAGGCCAAGGCCTCACCCATCAATCCTCTTGAGGACTTCTCCTTGGACTTATTCAATGGACAATTTGTAGCAAAGTGACCCATCTTGTGACAATGAAAGCATTTAACTTTCTTCATGTCCTTCTTCTTACTGCCATGATAAGAATATGATTTGGAATGGGGAATTTTACCTTTCCCCTTCCTCGCCTTAATTGCGAAGGCACAACTCTCTTCATCATCAGTCTTTGATGAAGAGCCATCCATGATGTTCCTCCTGATCTCATCTTGCATCAAATCTGATCATAGTCATTTCCAATCTAGTAGCTTCTCCCGACCATTGATAGAGTACTGATAACTATGCCAACTCTTTGGGAGTCCAAGAAGAGTAAGGCTCACCATGTCCTCCTTGGAAACAGTGATTCCAACACTTCCAAGTTCATCTCGACATTGAGTGAACTTGGTGAAGTACTTTGGAATCATCTCACCTTTCTTCATCTCGATTTTACGAAGTTTATCCTTCAGTGCCAACTTCCTTTGATCACTGTTATTCTGATACAAGTCCATCAATGTTTTCCACATAGCATGTGGGGTTTCCTTTCCATTGATACTTGAGACAATATGATCTAGAACTCCCTCAACGATTCTCCACCTTTCCTTTGCCACACACTTCTTCTACCTGGCCAAGTTTTGTGCATCAGTAGTTGTTGGCTTAGGAATTGCTTGTTCAACAAATTCCTTCAAGCCATTATCCTCTACCATAGCCTCCATCCTGTCGCGCCAGGATATGAAATTTGAGATTCCTTCCAAGGCATACTCAAGGCTCAACCCATGGAATTCCATCTGTATCCTGAAGTATGTATGCCAATTTGACTTTCACCTGTAACCCAGAAACTCAAAACTTCGAAATCTCCTCTGGAAAGTTGATTTTAAATCACCGATATATCCCTCATCTGAACTCTGATTCAACCGTTTTTTTTTTGAATTTTGGTATCTTTTCCCAAGGAATCCAGATATGCAATTTTTTTTATGAAAATTTTGCACACAAATTCTCAAATATTCTCTGAAAACTCTCTTCCCAAAAAACAATCTTGCTCTGATACCATGTAGAAAATCCTGTAGATTCACAAGCTAATGTAATTTGCTAAAGCAAGAGACAAGAATATACTTCTACTATTTATAGCGGAAGCACATAAATATTGAGAAAACATTAATCAATATAGGAATAGAATCAAAGGCACATAACAAAATAAATATATGGGGAAAGCCACAGCTCAAAACCCCACTCTCTGTTTTGTATTAATCCAGAAAATCAAGATGAAATTACAATGCTTGTTCTCTCTAGAAAAATCCTAGCACTCAGAAAATTCAATCTCCAACTCATAAGTAAGCTATTGGCCAAATATTATCCTCTTCACAAGCTCTCCAAGTCTCTATTCCAATGTGTAATTCCTATGGAAGATAGCTTGTATTTAAAGGGAAATAAAGACTCTAAAAATTGTTCAATCCCTCAAGGGTCAGTTCCTAAATGCATGCATTGTCAGTGCAACTCAGAAAAATCTAAAACAAATAGTTTATTGTCCCTACACTCTAGTCTCAACTGGATCTTTCTCATAATCTACATGCATGAGTTTCTGATGAGTAAATATTTGGTTAACTAGAGTAGCACTGGTGGAGTTCATTAATGACAACACTGACTATTAACTCACTATTAGTTCTCTCAATCAGTTTGAGAACTAATTTAACGAATTGACTCATGAAATTGAGTGACTCTTCTATTTTACAACTCATAAGTAACTTACACTGAACTCCTACAAAGTAGGGAGACCATACACATGACAACAGAAAGACTTCCAACTCCAGTTTCCTAAGTGAAGTAAGTTTAATAAACTTAATTAACTAATTAAGTTGCTATGAGGATAGAATTCAAATTTAATTCAAGGACAAATTAAACTGGAATTTCTTGTTTCCATTTCTCAACAACATGGATATATTTCCTCCGGAAGAAATCTGAAGTCTTTGGCATGTTTAAATAAGTTAATGCTTTGGTTTTGCAAGAAGGAATTTGAAGAGATCTGTAAGAAGTTTGGTATAGCATGACACAAGACTAGTCCATATACACCTCAGCAAAATGGAGTTGCATAAAGAATGAACAGAACATTGATGGAAAAGTCAAGAAGCATGCTCAGTGGTGTCGGGTTAGGACAATAATTCTAGGAAGAGGTGGTGGAGACTGTATGTTACCTGGTCAATGGATCACCTTTATCAACATTGGAGGATAAGACTCCACAAGAGGTATGGACTGGTAAGAAACTCTCTCTTTCACATCTGAGGGTATTTGGATGTGATGCATATGTACATGTTCCAAAGGAGAAAAGAACCAAGTTGGATAGTAAATCGGAAAGGTGCATCTTTATTGGGTATAAGGATGTTTTAAAAGGTTATAAGCTTTTTAACCCCTAAAAAAGGAAGGTTGTGTACAACCATGATGTGGTGTTTAGAGAGGTGAAAGATGTTATTAAAAATGAATTCCTACCAAAGGAACCTGAAAAGATAGAGTTTGAGCTAAAGGAGGAGGAATCAAACTCTACAACAGAAGAGGAATCAGAAAATGAAGAGCCACAAACTCCAGCTGTGAGAAGATCAGTTCGAGAAAGAAGGCAGTGAGAAAGGTATAGTCCAACTGCTTTTTGTTCAAATTTTGCTTTATCTATTACTGATGATGATCCTAGAACTATCAAGGAAGCAGTAGATTCATAGGATGGAAAACTTTGGAAAGAGGCCATGGTTGATGAAGTGGCATCTTTGCATAAAATTGAGGCTTCGGATCTGGTGGAATTGTTGTCTGGAAGGAAACCCATTGGTAGTAAATGGGTGTTTAAAAAGAAGATGAATGCAAAAGGCAAGGTGGAGAAATACAAAGCTCAGTTGGTAGAAAAAGGTTATTCCTAGGTGTCGAGAATTGATTTTGGTGATATTTTTTCTCTTGTTGCCAAGGTAGCTTCTATTAGATTACTTTTATCTGTTGTTGCTACTTTTGATTTTGAGGTAGAATAGATGGATGTGAAGACAACATTTCTTCATGGGGATCTAGAAGAAGAGATCTACATGAAGTCAACTGAAGGATTTGTGGTGAAGGGTAAGAAAGAATTGATATGCAGGTTAAAAAAGTCTTTGTACGGGTTAAAAATAGTCACCAAGGATATGGTATTAGAAATTTGGTACATATATACAGGGACTTGGCTTCACCAGAAGAAAAGCATATCATTGTGTGTATTTTAAATTAATTGGTGACTGTGTTATTTATTTGGTCTTGTATGTGGATGATATGTTGTTAATTGGAAATAAAAAAGAAATTATCCAAGAATTGAATACCCAATTGTCCTCCAAATTTGACATGAAATATCTTAGTGCTACAAACTATATTTGAGCATGGAAATTAAACGAGATAAGGCAAAACGGAAGCTCTGGTTAAACCGGATGAAGCATTTCGAGACAATATTGCAAAGGTGTAATATGCAGGATAGTAAAATGGTGAAGGTTCCTATTCCTGTTGGTGTAAAGTTATCTCTTGAACAATGTCCCAAGACACAAGAAGAGAAAGAGGACATGTCTCATGTTCCATACACAAGTGAATTCAATAGCCTGATTGGAGTATTGAGCAAGTTTATGTCAAAACTAGGGAAGAAGAATTGGACAACAATGAAGTGGGTTTTCAGGTATTTGCGTGGCACTAGTGATTATGGTCTATGCTACCAAGGAAGATCGGGATTGGATATATTTTTGGACATCCTGGATTTGTTGATGCAAAATGGGTTGGAGATATGGATAAGAAAATATCTACAAGTGGGTATGAATTTAACCTGTTTGGAGGTGTAGTCAGTTGGATGAGAAAGAGATAGTTTGTAGCAGAACTTTCAACTACAGAGGTAGAATACATGGTAACCACTCATGCAAGCAAGGAAGAAGTTTTCTTGCAGAGACTGTGTTCAAATATGGGGTTGGTACATCGAGATATAAGGATAGACCATGACAACGAAACTATAATTTTCTTCAAATAAATCTACTTATCATTCAAAGACAAAGCACATTGATGTTCAGTATCACTTTGTAAGGGATATGGTTGATGAAAAAAAGGTGTTGCTCGTAAAGGTGAACACTTTGAAGAATACTGCAGATGCATTGACAAATTCTGTGAGCATTGAAAATTTCTCTTGGTGTAGAGAAACAATGGTTGTTGCAGGGATAGACCAATGACTAAGTTCTCCTATGGAAAGAAAACAACAAGTGGGAGAATGTTGGGTGTGTGTTATTTTCTTACCATGACTCCGGGGCAGCGTCCTGGGGAATATTTCTTTTTTGGGCCCTATATTATGTGGGTGGACCTATCTATGGTTTTGTGCATGGTTTTCACACATGGTTTTAGGCATGATGGTTTTTTTCCCATGGTATTTTGTAGATACGATCAAGGGAACTATAATTATGTTCTAATATAGGAATAATGGTTTGGGGTTTATGGATGCTTCGACATATATATATATATATTGTAACATTTAAAGGAATATAATGAAAAATCAATCTGGTAGTCCTGGTTTTGGGATCCAGGGGAAAATCTCTGTGTATATCTATTTTATGTTTTATTCTCTCACCATTGTTTATTTTCTGTTTTTAGTAGTCATATGCAGGTAATTTTTGTATGGGGTTAAAACCTACGGGCAAACTTGAAGGAAATCAAGAAGTTTCCAAAATGATAAAGGAAAGTTCAACCAAAAAAACTATTTATCGACATCTGAATCACAAGAGCAGACTTTCCAATCAATGTACGTACTAGTATCACTAAGAACGAAAGCAACATATGTATGTTCCAAAGAATACCGAAGTTTGTAAAATCCAATCCCATGATAAATATTCATCACAAAATTCCAGTGATCATAAGATTCCATAGAAGGTTAATTTAGGATGGTTAGATCCTTCCTCCATGCAACAATTTTATATGTCACTCCAAGGATCATATCAACTTGTTTCGACAAAGATGAATGTCTCGAGATGAGAAGACATTTGTAGAAGAAAAAGAAATCAAGTCCTTTCATAAACAAGCTTTGACGAGAAAGCTTTTTGAAGGGGAAGGAAATGTTATCAACATACTTTATGTAAAAATAATAAATATAGATAATAAATAATAATCATAATAATATGTAATTAAATAAGAATTAGTTAAACAGAGAGGCATGTCTCTACATACATGACTCTTCATGAAAGGGTACTTCTTGGCTATATATATAGAACCCTCACTCTCAATTGCATCATCATTCTTACTCATACATTTAATAAATAATATTGCATCTCAATGGAGATCAACATATTCCAAGTCTTCTGGTGTATTTAACGTGAAGAAAAGACTTTATTCACTTCAGAGGCATGTTTCAAATTATGGTTTACTACTCATTAAGATTTCTATTCCCTACCTTTTTATATTATATGGGGCATGTTAGTGTCCATTAGTTCCAGTGATCAAATGTACTCTTTCCATGTGATTGATAGGGTCATTAGGTCAAATTGTTATATTTTCAAATAAAATTTCAAATAAAATTTGATAAATCTTGGTTGTCAAATGGTCATTGGTTTTTGTTTAGGTCATTGCAACTCCCTCCATTTTCTCAAGGTCATCATCACTCATCATGGTTATGTCATCATTTAGGTGTCCTAGGTCATCAAAAGAGTTAATGTATCATCATATATGTCATGGTCTAGGATTCACCTTTGATTGTCATCGTTATATCAATCATCAAAAGAAAAAAGAGATTCATGTTCATAATTTGGGTCACCATCATGGGAGTTAGCAACTTAGGGACAAAAAGAATCAAGGTACCATTTACTTATGAAGAAATTATGCTGCAGTACAATCACCTCAGCATGTCATTTCTCAAAAGTACATGTGATGTCACACCACCACCAAAGAAAAAATCGAGTTTCAAGCTATTAACATACCATCCAAGAATTCAAAAACTTCATTTCATCCTCCAAGAATTCTTCTCCACCTTTGTGCCTCATCATGGCCATTAGAGCATCGATCTTCATCATCAATACACATTTCCCATCAGCTTGTTGTGCTTCTGTTTCTAGGTTTTCCCTATGTTTTCCACTTTAACCCTTCCTTCCCTCTCCCATTCTAATAAATTCACTACCCCTGTGTCCCTACCATCTACCCATACCCCCTATATTTTCCCTAGAGTTTTCCCTAACTCCTATCCCCTCCATTTCCCTCCCTAAACTAGTTGTTATGTTTCCCTTGTTTTGCAACCTTAAACACCTATCCTTTCCCCTATCAAACTAGGGTTTTCAGTCAAGAAAAACCAGCAGCATGGCTAGTGAAAAGAAGAAATAAAAGAAGGGGGGATAGGTCTCAAGATATGAGCCAACTCATAAGCAAGAGATTAATGCTTCAAAGTTCATCAAGGGGTCATTTGAACAAGTAGGTTACCTATGGTTTTGTGAGAAAATACAAGAGGTGGGCTGACTAGTATATTTGCCACCAATTTCAAGAAGAACAAGACCACCATAGCAGGGATGGACTTCCTAGTCTCAACAAAGGTTATAGCTTTAGCCACTAGTATCCCCATTCAAGGAGAGATTTGGTTTAAGGGGATGGACTTTGACATTGAAAACTACAAAGTGTTCTTGAAACCATAGTATAAGGAAACCCCATCTCGTATCTTTCCTAGAATCCAATTATTGGATAAATATAATTCTTTGATGAAGATGATTATGAAATATTTCACTTGTGAAGGTAGGTTCAACAAGTTATATCAGTATCACATTAGGTGTTGATGCATTTCACATCTATCAAACAACTAAACCTACCAAATTACTTGTTCAAAACAATGGTTAAAATGACCGAGAAAGTGCAAACTAAAGGGAGAGACCATCAGGCAAGCTTGTTTCATCATGCTTTGATCAAATTCATAGTTCTCCACTAGCTCATAAAGATCAACATGCCATGAGAGAACTTCTTGGAGGTAGCTCCTCTTTTCCCTGCCTATAGTCAGCCAAACAGTCAGAGTGCTCGCTTAGCATCATCTAAGCCACATGAGGTTGGCTCATTAAACAAGCCATCAGTGACAAAAAGATAGCCTAGAGTAGAGGTTTCACAAACATACAACATGGGTAAGAGGCCGATTTTTTCCCTTGATATAGAAAGAGACATGCCTACTCCTATACCTATGACTAGGGCTCAAGAAAAAAGAGTGCCTAAGGAGGTTATCATTGAAGAAGTTCAAGCTGAAGCCATGAGAGAGAAATCACTTAGGGATAGAGGAGATTCATCATTGCAACATCATGAAGATGTACCTCTGGAGGTAGGTATGACTAATCATGGAGACAAGGAACTAGAATACATCATTAAAGAGAAGTAGGCATAGATCATAAAGTTACAAGATGACCTTTCTAAAGCCAATTTCATGGTTGCTTTCTTGAAACAAGAGAATAGGAAATTGAAGCTAAGCCAAGCCTAATGCAGCAAGGTAAATCACATGAAGAGCCTCCATCATCCAGCAAGGTAGTTAAGGACAAATGTAAGGTAGTCATTAATGTAGAACAATAGGTTGAAGACATACATGTACAACCAAGGAGACCTATAACTAGAGCCATGGCTAAGAAGGGACAACAAGTAGAAAATCCCTCTCTCCTCAAACCCTAAAAAAATTTGATGACTCCATAGCAGCTGAAATTGAAGAGATCAAGGAATATTGTCTTAAGAAGGTAAATGTGCACTTGGAGAATCTACTGAAAAAGGAAAACAGGGACACCACCATGCAGAGGCATATGGAAAGGCACTATTATGCAAGAAACGTGATTTCTAGGGTTAAGGTAAAAAATATGAAGAAGAAACTCAAGAAGACCCTAAGCAAGCTCAAGAAGAGGGAAAATATGGATCTACCAGCTGAGGCATCCTTTTTTGTTTGAGCCATGACAACAAAAAAATGCAAAAGGAGATAATTTTGGGAAAATTTTGACAATTTTTGAGTTTTCTTGGTTATACAGGTAATACTGATGCACAAAAACGCAACGTGAGCATGCTACACTTTTTATCAAAGGCTCCGAATGAAGAATGGTAAGCATGGGTAGGTGTCTCCTAACTAGTACATTTCAGAAATCCACTTTTTGTTTCTTGTCAGCTCATGAATTTGAAGAAAAAGCTAAAAGACAATCAATTTTTTACCCTTCTACTATTGTTTTGAGGCACATGTTGTGTTTCTGGAGTAGTTGTGGTAGAATGAGTTTTGAGGTGTCTTGGAGATGATTGTTTGGTGATTTTAAGCTTCATAGGTATAGAAGAAATCCTAAGCTACATTAACCAACCTATAGCTAAGCTCAGAGATCCACCAAAGTCCTCAAAACATCTTCCCAAAGTTTGTCTGCTGTCACATGCTGCGCTTTTGTAATTTTTGTTGCGCTTTTGTAGAAGAAGTTTGTTTCTAAGTTTTCATGGTCAAGTGTCAGCTTTGGTTGATGTAGTTAGTCTTTTAATGATTTTACATGATGTAATTAAATATTCTAGTGATGGTTAGAGTTAATTTCCTTGTAATCAATGCTTTCAAAGTCAAACTAAGTCAGTTAGTGTAAAAAGGGAATTGGTTTCAACCTCCCTAGTTTTTGGCAATGGTTAGAGAAGATTGTGTAATTAGTTCCTAGGAAGGAGGATTTGACCCCTCAGAGGGGGAATGTTGTTTTGCATCTATATGTAGTCAGAATGAATTGATAAAAGGGGGTTGGATACTTGGTAATCATAGTGTGGAGCTAGTGTACACCATTTTACAATGATATTAAAGGCAATGCAGCTATAATATTGGGATTCTTGTGGTATGCTTATTGACAAGGTTTCTTCTTAGTTTTATCATCAATTTGAAAGTTTATTTATTCTTGCAACCATATGTATTATTTCACGTGATCATCTCATTAGTTTTTAAGTAGAATTCATAAGTTTTATGCTTTGTTTTGATGAGATCTTCATGTTTGTGTTCCATTTCCTCTGATGAATGAATTCGTAGTCATATGCTCATTTCGATCCTTAATTTTTAACCCGATACCATAATGCAAACCCAAATATGTCAGTAAACATACCTACCTTGCCTCATTTTTATCCCTGCAATTGATCATTTGAAACCCTGACCTAGTTCCTAGATATATGACCTTGATCCAACAAACCCCATTTCAAAACCATAATGAGCTAAATACCTAGCCTAAAACCATGATTTTCACCAATCACTTCCATTGGCTATGAGCTTGATATAGGGAGAGCCCTCTCTGATTTGGTAGGGATATATACCAATTCAAAATATAGTATGAGGTTACCTCCTTGGCTTCCCTCCTCAGCCTTAGGAAAACTAAGGAGTCCTAACAGGGCATATGGAGATGCAAGAACAACAAGATTTTTGAACAAAAGAAGGTGGACATCAGACAAACTGTCCTGAAAATAGTAGCATATTTCTCAGAGTCATGCTCCATAAAGCGAGACACGAAAAGGATATAGTTCATCTCACGGGATGTTTGGAGGAATTTTCCTATTGGCTTCTTTGATGGCGCATGCAACAATACTAAATGTCGATGCAATACTCTCATTGTTAGGGAACCAGGACATTACTTTCATTTCTGATGGGAAGGTGGTCGGGACTATGGCTCAACATAAATTATAAGCAAGCATTTGGGGACTGAAAAAGGTTGCATTGATTGGATTAAAGGGATAAACTTCTTTCAGCCTCCAAGGATGTCATTCTAGATGAAGCACATTCAATCCATAGTGGGTTCCTTTTAGCACATCTCATTTGAACACATTATCCGGGAGAAAAACCATGTTGTAGATATGATTTTTGTTGTGCCGGTTTAATCATTGTTTAATTGAATGAATCAAAACCATTTAATTGTCAATTAGGGTAGGTATGTTTATTTCAAAGGTGTCTGCACTATTTTTGCTGATACATAACAACTAAGGATAGAAATAAAGAAAAAAAGAAATGTTGCTGGACCAATTGCAGAAATTAAAAACTCATGCAGGAATCAAAAGAATTCTATAGGAATGAAATCACACTTCATGTTTTACCAAGAAAAGGGTGCACCACATCCAATATTAATGACTGAACCAACTGATCAAATATTGCAACCTAGATCAATCCTGTGTAACAACATATCATAAATCTAAAAAATAGAAGTAAATATGATATGTGAATTATACAGTGATAACAATAACTTCACACTTATGAGAAAGAGATAATTAATCTACTCCTACAACTACTACTGCAATCCCTGCTAAAGAGGAGACCCATTCCTCCCTAGTAGGGCGTAGGGATGAAATGCGAACTAGTTAAGGATTCAACCTAGAATTTGTAAAAGGATTAACAACGGTATTCTTGTATTAAAATAGCTGTGAATTATAGAATCAAATGACGATACTATCTCATGTTTCCTTTCTTTTCCCTTCCATGGAACTAAATTATTTTATAAAGTTTGCATGCCCAAAATAGGGAAAAGATCAGTCATGATAACACCACGATTTTCATGCTGATCAATATTAAAAGAAAATAGAAATTGTTGCAACTGGTTTCTAAATACAAGGCCTATTCAAGTTACATCACTTTCTAAAAAAATAACTGCCTAGATTCCTTAACCGCCCACAGATAATTCATGCTTCACGATAGTTTTCTCGTGGAATAGTACCCATGGTCTTTGATAGTTGCGGTGTAACAACATCTCGCAATGTAACAACAACTTGAGGTGTAACAACAATGCTCTGTAACAAAAACTTGAGGTGTAACAACAGCTTGTTGTGTAACAACAATGGTCTGTAACAACAAATCCTCAAAGCATATTTTTGAATTAACATCACAACTATCCATCCTTTGGCCTTGAATTCATGGGCAACACCTGAAAGAAAAAGAGCCAGAGAACTTCTTCCACACTTACCCTGGTTACCCATAAAAAATACCACGCCATTCATATTTAACAAAAATGGAAAAATAATATGTCACAACAAGAGTTGCTTCTTAGAAGTAGGAAATTAGTAATTAGGATGTAAAACTCGCAGGTTCAAAGGTAAAATGGTAAAAAATGGGGGAAATAAGTATATAAAGTAGGCACAAAAGCTATATCCAACATCTCCCCCCAGCTGAAGCAATTGCATGTCCTCATGAAAAATTCTCAGATATTGTTGTTGTACTTCCGATGTAGGTCTTTCAAGTTGTAAGCATCGGTAGTATCCTCATCAATGGACCTATAGACGTGAGTGGCCATCAATTGATGCATCCAGTATTCCTCCTCATAGTCACATAGCTGATAATGGGGTTGGTACTCTTCTAGTGGTAGTCAAATTAAAGGATATTAAAACTTGAGCCCTATCCAGAAGGCTCCCAATGATTGCACAATCTGGGCGTACTCTAGAACCTGTGAAATAGCAACCACGAAATTTTGAAACCTGTTATCACTCCTCCAGATCTCCAAGGCCGAGGAAGAGTCCAACTGAGGTAACCACAGACCAATATTTTGACTTGGTAGCTAGCCCTACCAAACCAGAGAGGGCTCTCTCCAAAGAATCACAAGCAAGAGGGTTGGATGGATTAGGGTTTTATGCTAGTTATAAAGTGTAGAGGTTGTTTTGATTTGATTTGATTGGGTTATGTTGTGCTATACAACAACCCCCCATTTCATAAATTTTTTCTTTTTAACTATAATATGAAATGGGTCCCTTTTATAGATGTGTGAATAAAATTGGCATCAACTCATCCTTCATCAAAAGGTCCGAAAGTAAGCAATACATTATAAACCTTTTGAACAAATATAAATCAATCTTATGAAATAAATATATAATTCTTTATTATTGCGATAAAGCGATCGCAAGATCGCATATCGCAACAACAAGGGATGCATAACACAAAGACCCATTGGTTTACCCCAATCCAAAAAGTGAATAACTATCGGATATTGGGAAAGGCAAGCAAGTGTAACAAAAGGCCGTCCCACTTTTCTCCGATGCGATATCCTATCGACAATCGAGGAATGTAGCGCACACACGTTAATGACACCTTTAAAAAAACTCATGATGCGATAAGGTGTATCGCCATCGGGGATCGAGGATTTTGCAATGACACAAATATTACTACCCAAGCATTTCTCCGATTCTGATTGCGATAAAGCTAAGCGCGAATTTCAAAATAGATTGAAAAGGCTTGCATATATTATTTTAGATTATTATTAAAAGCCTTCCCATTCCTGATAGCGATTCACTCGTGATTATCCGCCAAAAACTCAAGCCACACTTGAATGAATCATTCGACGAATAAACGATATGATGGGTATTTAAAATGATTGACAGGTTAAAATGGCCAATTAATGGAGTAGTTATGCCGAGATCTCCCCTGAGATTGTATCCGCAGCAGTATTATTTTAATCCTTAATTATTCATTAATTGATATAACTCTTTCATATTGGCTCGCACCACCTATTCTCTGTATTACGTTCATTTTATTCCCTGCGCAGAGCTCCGCCGAAGAACCAAATTCAAGGCAAATGGGGAATAAATCCAAGATATTTGCGGCACCATCAGCTCTCGCAGTAACAGGGAAATCTACCGCCGATCCAGGACCAAGCAAGAAGGGATTGATTTTAGACACTACCTATCTTGGCCTCGGAAACACAAGCTGGCAAAGCATCTATAATCTAATTGAAGTTGAAGAGCCTGAAACGGTATCGGTGCAAGCTACTGCAGATTCCACTAGAAAGTCAGAGACTTCCCTGAAGGACTTAGCCGACTCATATCTACACCGAATAGTAGCTCGAGAAAAAATTCTTCCGTACACAGATGTAGTACGATGGGCAGTAGAGGAAATCCCTGTTATGAATAGAACATTCTGCACAGTCGACGGAAGAATATTCGGCTCGTTCGAACCTAATGATTTAAGAAAAATGTATCACTTGCCTGAACCAGAAAAGAAATACAATAAAGAATTTATAGAGAAGTTCACAAGTGAGAATGAAACTGAATTAGCCCCTATTCGAGAATGGAGACAGAACCCCACAAGGCACAAGCATGAATCTTCAAGTAAGTACTCTGTCGATTCATTATGTTCTCATTACTGTTATGCCAGGGCAATGATGTGTAGGATTTGGGGATTACATGATTCTGCAAAATTCACGATTGAAATGGTTCCTCTAATGGAAGCGGCAGTCAACAGTGAGATAATGGATTGGGGAAATATATTATCAGATAAGTTAGCCACTACTATTCTTGAGTTTAGAAATAAAACTTGTGTCACCAATATGTCTATTCCTCCGTTTTATTTTAGTGCTTATATTTTAGATACTCTTTGTTTCAACTCTGAATTTCCTGTGTTGGGGTGGAGACGGACTCCACAAGACCCCATGCCAATTCATATTTATCACTAGAAGCTATGGAAAGCACACTATAAGGACCACCTGAATCAAATTTGTAATGGTTTTATGTTGCCCATTTACCGTGCCATTTTTGACAAACCTACCCCGAAGATTTCTTCACAAGCAGAGATTGACCTAACCGCTCTACGAAACTGGTTCAGGGAGGATAAATTCACATACATAAGGGTTTTTGGTAGCCTTGCCAGGCCTCATGTCCTACCTCTGTACATACCCGACAAGCTGTTGGCCTGAGAATTAGCCTATCAAATTACGTCTGCAGGAGCAACTAAGACTCTGAGGACTTCAAAAAAGCAAGTTTGGCCTACTTTTCCTCTAAGATTCGGTGTTTATACTTTGCATGACTATAAGCATGTGGAGAAGGAAACAGAGAAAATAAGCATACTAAACCTCGCCACCATTCCTAATAGGCGATTTGACCCAAGGAAAGTTGTCTATAATGTGCTTGAACAGGCCAAACTCACAAAGTTTGATCATATGGAAGACGACTTTGATAAATTATTCTCTTCGGTAGAGTCATTATTCCAGGTCCAGGCACTGGCTAAAATAAGATATAACGATGAAGGGCTAGTAGAATTCAATAAACTCAGAGAACAGAGGTTGCAAACTCTACCTCTGGATTTATTAGCTACTGTCCCAACGACACAATCAAGCAAGCCTGAACAACGACTCATCGACAAACCTCCTGCTGCATCAAAGATTCTTGAGACAGATAAAGAGAAAGAATAGGAGAAAGTACAGGAGAAAGAGCATGAGGAAGAGCAGAAAAAGGAGCAAGATAAGGGAAGCGAAAATATCAATGTGGATACCCAGATTGATCCGAAACTACTAGTATAGATTTGGAAATAATTCCAAAAGATCCCTCTGATCAAATCATTTTGCAGGTGGAGGACATACCTCCATTAGATGTCTTTTACAGTCCAAAAAACAGGGCTGTAGTGAAATGACAACGGAAAAGGAGAAGACCTTATCAACCTTCCCTATTTCTAGAACAAAACAGAGACAACCAATGTAGTTTGGAAAGAAGAGTTTGATCCTTTGGATGACCTAACGAAGCTTTCCCAGTATGCCGGAGCTTATTCGGCAGCCACTATGGACAAGGCATCGAAAGTGAGTAATTGACTTAAAGAAAAAGACCAGGAAATTATTTTGTTGCAAACACAACTCTCTGAAGCACAACCGAAAGTTGAACAGTTGGAACAACAATTATCAACACAGTAGCAATTAAATAATCAATTGAATAAGCAGTTGCTTGAAGAAAAACAGAGCATAGACTCAAGCGCAATTCAAAAGAAGAAAGAATTATCAGAAGCATTGGAAAAGTTAAAGACGATGAATGAACTAATGGAGAAAATGAAAGATGAGCAAATTTCTCAGCTATCACTTCAAATAGAGAAGTTCAAGAGTCTTCCACAACCTGCCGATTTCAGAACAGAAGCGCTACAGATTAATAAGGCATTGGTGACACAGATGAGATTGTTATGTCATAATATTTCTTAGGTAGAGACCCTTTGTGATATAGCGGCATCAATAATTGATAAATCAGTTGATGTTAGACAGGATTTAGAGCAGGCCGACGAGACCCTGACAAATTTTCTTGCTTGGCAAGACACCAGTGAGGGATAGGCAACAAATCTACCCAAAATCCTAGAATCATACAAGGAAATCCTATTTTTAGAATGGCAGTCACATCTAATGAAGGCAGAGAGAGAAGTTTCTAGATGTATATTATCTACAAGTAACTTAATTGAGTTAATAAATAACACTCTCTATGTGTCTAATATGATTTCACAATGTACCCCAGGTAAACTGCTATCAGCTAAGACATTGGAGCAAGCATGCAATCAGGAGTTGGAGAAGAATGGAAGGTTAATTGCAGGTATTCAAAGTTTAACTTGGGACACCTATTGGTTGTTCTTAGTAAAACCATACAGCCAGAGAGTCGCCTCAAGTGTCTAACCGATGCGATCGGTTGTATCATTCCCGAGATACATGATGCTGCATACTCGGCTCAGCTCCATTCTCGTCTCAGTCGCCCTCCAGAATTGGAACTAATGCTTGCAATCTGCCAACTCAGATGAAAGGGAGAACAACCGAAGTGATGAATCATGCTGCCGACTACCAACAAACCTATTGTGGAGAAGATATTCAAGATCTAGTTGTACCAATTAAATAGCATTTTATTTTTGTAGTTAGTTAGTTTAATTAGTATTTATAGACCCTTTCATGCATTTAGAAAGGGTCCTCAGTTTTTGTATAAGGCTCAAACCTGGAAGTTGCACTATTGTACTTCTAGTATATTTTTTATAAAGACTAGGCCATTATTCCAAATTTTAACAAAGAAGCTTTTATGTGGATGTGCACTATTGCCTTGATATGAAAGTATCTCTGAGTTGGAAAAGGAATTCGAATTGCGATTGATATCGGGAATGATTTACAACACATATGGTACTACTATCTATGATATAGTTTCATTCTTTTATGTGAATCTTTATTTGATTATTCTTGCTATCATTGAATATATGTATGTATTTTCAACAACATTCCTTGTATTTTTCACTATTGGATGTTTTAGGGATGTTATTCTTTTAGTCGTATATGTATCAGTGATATATAAAGGATAAGTGTAACAATGTTTTATTGACTACTTTGTTCAACTATTTGAACAAATTAATTATTATATGAATGAATGTCTTTGATTAACAAATAGAGTCATCTATATGCTTATTTGTGAATAGAGATTATCAAACGTTGCACTTAGAAATATAAATTTCCCGGGATAGAATAGTTATGCATAGTTTTACTTTTTAGATTAAATCATTCATCCATTACCTTTTTATTAGAAAACCACTCACTCATCCATCCCCTTTTCATTCATCATTGGGAAACTGGTCCCATTATTTCCAGTCGGAGCCACCACACCAAATGGAAAAGGAGCTGCCTTAAGGTCCGGACTGGGTGGTTTTCCACGATGTTGTTGCAAAGATTTCTGAGGCATCAACATTTTTGGCGCTAGAAGGAGGGCCTGAACTATGAATGGTGAGTAAATCAAAACATTTAGACTATTCTGAGAGTAAATCTCCCTCCACCTCACCTCGTACCTCCCGTTTGCATTCTGGGACACTAGTATTCAAACGAGAAGAAGAGGAATCAACTACCACTGCTCAATCCCATCATACTCCAGAACGATTAAGTCCTAAGTCTCTTGAAGTTCAGTCTATTATCTAGAAACTTCAAGGCTTTTCGATATCACCACAGAAATCTAAAGTATCTCAAGGCAGTGAGACTTCGCAATTTAATCTACCTCACCCTCTCACCAGACTTCAAAGCGGAAAGCTTGGTATTGAACCTACTGAGTTGCCTTTACCAAAAAGGAAAAAGCTAAAAAGAACACTGAAGGATCTGACAGTGAGACCTTTTCTTCATCATCCTCCATTTCATCTTTTCCAGTGCGAAGTCAAAAATACACTCCCCCATTACATATTGTTGTTCAGCAGGGATCACCAACTTCAAGATCCCAACCTATTCAATCTTCAATACCAACTCCTCCCCAAACACCTGGAATTTCATCGGCAATTGTTATTAGTTCTAAGATGGCTTAGAATCCATGGAATAGTCCCGGTGCAGTCACTATGCCTGCACCATTACATCCATTACCTTATTATCCCGAGAAATTGTTGCGGAAATTTAATCCAGATGCTAGAACATTGGCCGAAGAACATATTAACAATTGCATGTTATCGGTTAATCTAAAAGGAGTAACAGAAGAAGATGTTGTTGTTAGGATTTTCCCCTATACTTTATAAGGATCAACTGGGTCTTGGTATTTTTCCCTACCCTCTGGATCCATTACCAGCTGGAACATTTTTCAAGAGCAGTTTCTCACTAATTATGGCGATGATAGATCTTTAGCGACATTAATTAATGATCTTTCGAATCTTAGGATAGAATCTAGAGAACCTATCAAGGAGTTCAACTCCCGATTCAATAAACTCTTGAATAAGATTCCCACCGATTCCAAGCCAAGTGAGAAAATCAGAAGCGAGTGGTATATAACATCCCTACCTTCAAATATAGCCATTTTTGTAGATAGAGCGGAAAAACCAACTTTAGCCGAAAACATGAAATAAGCGCTTGCTGTAGAGAAACGCATTATTGCTTTAGAAAAGAAAGTTGCTCTTGAAGATAGAAAATCCAAAAAAGTTTCTTTTAAAGATGATTCAAAGAAGAAAACCCCTAAAGATCCATATGATATGGAGGGTCTACAAAAGGTCCTCAAAACAATGTCAAATGAAATGGTTGAAATCAAAAAACAAGTAGCAGAAACTTCAACAAAGAAGCCATTTATAAATTTTAAGAAACCTGAGTCAAAACCACCAAATGTTATATCTAATGCAGACTCAGATCCTGAAGAGGAAGAAGAAGATGAAATATTTTTACGATTTGACGAACCCAAAGAAGAGGAAGTTGTCGAATTCCATGGAATGTGGGACTTCGTTTTACCCAACTCCGATACAGAAAATGAACAAGAAGCTTTCCCTGTGACTACTAGGAGTAAAGGTACTCCTGAACCTGTTCAGTCAATTTCAAAGAAAAGGAGTGTAGGTACCACTACTACAAAGGAAAAGGTACCCACAAAGAAATCAGCGGCAACAACACCCCAAAATCAATCATCATCCTCAAATATACCTTCAACATCTAAGACGCTGGTAGTATCAGATTCAATGGATTACAATATTCTTAGTTTGTAGGTTTCTGTGGAGTGGTTTTTGAGAAACTGAATTCGGATGATCCACAGTGTTCTTCATTCTTTTGTCGACGTTTCGAGCCTATACCAAGACTCATCATGAAGACTTTTGATATACAGAGAGGAGAAAAGCGAGATATAAATAATGTCAAGGAGGGTTATGTGTGTAAGCCGACTTTTTATTTAATCTTATTTACTTTATTTATTTATTACTAATGTCTTTATGTTATTATATTTATTAATTAATTTATGTTATTATTGTTTATTCTTATATTTAATTTATTTATTGTGTATTAATATTATTTACTTATATATTTAATCTGTATATATTGAAATCATTTTTAAAATTTTTATTTATATGTATATGAAGAAGACAAAGGCAAACATTACTATGTTTGAACTTAGCAAACTCAAACATCAGCAGAAATTGCTTCTTAAGGAACTAAATGCAGTACCTTCTTCACCTCTTCCTAGTGTTGTGATCTCTAAAGTTGCTAATGATTCAGGTCAACCGCCTTCTGGTAGAATTGAAGCTACTGATACAATTTTAATCGGAAATAGATCAAATTCACATACTCCCCCTTTTCTCTTAACCTATGAGATCTATAATTGAAATCTACACAACTGTTTGATTGACTCAGGGGAATCCTCTAATATAATGCTAGCTTCAGTTTGTTCCAAACTGAAAATTGAACCCCAAAAGTCTGCGATTCATATTGTACAGTTGGATAGAACCAAGGTCCAGGTTTTAGGGGAAATCAACTCTGTAACTATCAGGTTATCAGCTGATCCACGAGTGGTTCAGAGAATTGATATTTTAATTGCCGATATACCTGAATTTTATGGTTTAATCTTGAGTAGGGATTGGTCAGAGAAACTCCACGGTTATATTTCTACCGATTGGTCCCATATGTGGCTACCCTATAAAGTAAAGCCAAATCAAATCAAAATCGATCGGGAGGAACATATGACCCATACTATCACTGAATTTGAACAGGAGAATCAACTAATAGCATTTAATAATAATATTTTGGGGAATTACTCTTCTAAATCATTCTTTGGCAATTTCACTGCCCAACCATCTCCTTTCTCAGTGCATAATTTCACATCCCAAATCGAAATTTTTTCACAAATGATAGATCAATATGTGTCAATATTGTTGAGAAAACTGTAAATAAAATTGTTGATAATTCTTTATTTTGGTCACTATACTTTGATGGGTCTAAATCCAGTGAAGGTGCAAGAGCAGGGTGTATTTTAGTTAGCCCTGAAGGAGAAAAAACTATGTTATCATGTAGATTGGAATTTGAATGCACAAATAATACAGCTGAGTATGAGGCCTTAGTTCAAGACTATATAAAGCTATTGGTCTTAAAGTTCAATATTTGAAAGTGTTTGGTGATTCAGAGATTGTCATAAAACAAGTTAGAAATACAATTCACTGTCTTTCTAGTCACCTCAAACACTATCAGTCTTTGGTCCAGGAACTTATATCTCAATTTTTAGCATTCAATATTTCTCCTATCCCTAGATCCCAGAATGCAGCAGCAGACTTGCTAGCTAATGTTTCTTCTAAACTCCTACCTTCCGAAGATTACAACCCAGACAGATTTTCAGTAGAGTTAATTTTTAGACCATCAATTCCTGACAATGTCACCAATTGGCGAGTGTTCAATCATGATGAAGAAATTTTAAATTTCTTGACTTCCGACAAGTCCTACGATGATAAAATCATTGATGAAAGTGATCATGACCTTCAAATGAAGGAAAATTAGGAAGAAAACTCAATACCGAAACCAATGGTTAAGCTTGAGGATCTCTATGATATTAAAGACAGGTTTAAACAGGGAACAAATTCAAAGCTCCAAAGTTCTACTTTAAGATTTGAATTGATAAACCTAGGTACTGAGGAAAACCCTCAAAACATCAATTTGGGATTAGGACTTTCTTTGGAAGAAAGAAAAACATTCATTAGGTTATTGAGAAAAAATAAATATGTCTTCGCTTGGAAATATGATGATTTAAAAACATACGATGCATCAATCATTCAGCATACCATTCCAATGCTTTCTGAACAAAAACCAGTCCAACAGAAGTTAAGGAAAATCCATCCTAACCTAGAGAGTCAAATAAAATCCGAACTAAATAAAAGCTTAAAGGCTAAGATCATTTTTCCTGTCCGACATTCAAACTGGGTCTCTAATATGGTGCCTGTTAGAAAGAAAAATGGCGACATCAGGATTTGCATAGATTTCAGAAATCTTAATAAAGCAAGCCAAAACGATAACTTCCCATTACCTACCATGGAGCATATACTCCATTTAGTAGCTGGTACTGAGTTAATGTCCTTTTTAGATGGTTTTTCAGGATATAACCAGATTTTGGTCCATCCTGATGACAGGCTTAAAACTACCTTCAGAACTAAATGAGGAACTTATGCTTACCAAAAAATGCCTTTTGGACTTATCAATGCAGGAGCTACATTCCAAAGAGCAATGGATATAGCATTCAAAGGATTGATCAATAAAATAGTAGTTGTCTATTTAGATGATATTACTGTATTTTCCAAGAAAAGGTCTAATCATTTACATGATTTAAATCAAAGCTTTGAACGTTGCAGAAGGTATGGTATCTCGCTCAATCCTAAAAAGTCCTTCTTTTCTCTTAATCAAGGAAAGATCTTGGGCTTCATTGTTTCCAAAGATGGTATTTATATTGATCTAGATAGAATTAAAGAGATTTCTGATATTCCATTCCCTCATAATAAAAAATCCATGCAGTCATTTTTGGGTCAAATTAACTTTGTTAAAATATTCGTTCCAAATTTTTCCCAGATTATTTTACCATCGCAAACAATGATTAAGAAAAATTCAATGTTTAGATGGGGATCTGTAGAAAAAGAGGCGTTTGATTCTATCAAACAATCAATCATTAATGCCCTTGCTTTAAGCACTCCCAATTTTTCAAATCATTTCATATTGTATACTCTCACATCCACCTCGTCCTATGCAGCAGTGCTGACTCAGATTAATGATGAAAACTTGGAGGCACCAATTTCATTTTATAGTTTGAATCTTCAAGGTGCCGAACTTAATTATTCAGAAGTTGAAAAGTAAGCCTTTGTTGTGTACAAAGTTGTCAAACACTACAGAACCTTCCTTTTAAAAGCTCTCACAAAAGTTATAGTTCCTTTCTCAGTAGTAAGACAATTACTAATTCAAAGGGAACTAGGAGGAAAAAGGGCAAATTGGGTCACAACATTACAAGAATATGACTTGGAAATCAAGCCAACAAAGATTGTCAGAGGCCAAGGTTTTTGCAGGTTATTAGCAGGAGCATCCAATATTCAAGAATCAGAAGGTACATAACACACTGAAGAAATCAATCAGATAAATATCACTGATCCTGAATCACAATATGCAGATTTGATATTCTATTTAAAAAATGGATACGCACCTTCTAATATTTCCTATAAAAACAAACGTGCCATTAGATTAAAAGCGAAAAACTTCATAATTGTAGATGATGTACTTTTTAGGCGGAATTATGATTCAATTTTATTAAGATGCCTGGAAAAACCTGAAGCACAAAAAGTTTTGTAGGAGCTACATGACGGACTAGTGGGAGGACATTTTGGAGCTGATACAACAGCTCACAAAATCATTCATGACGGATATTATTGGCCCACCCTATTCAGAGATACTCACGAATACGTAAGGAAATGTCGAAGTTGTCAAATCTCCAGTGGAAGACAAAGAAAACCAGCTTTCCCTTTGCAACCAATCAACATTGAACAACCTTTCGAGCAATGGGGATTGGATATCATTGGGGAAATCAATAAACAGTCATCTAAACAACATAAGTATATCCTTACTGCTACTGATTACTTTACTAAGTGGGTTGAAGCAATTCCTCTGAAGACAACAAACTCTGAAGTAATTATAGAGTTTATAGATCAATTCATCATTACCAAGTTTGGTGTCCCAAACGCTCTTGTTTTCGATAATGCATATTATTTCTCTGGAAATTCTATGTTTGAGTTCGCTATTAAAACAAGGTTTAAATTGAAATATTCTGCGAATTACTATCCCTAAGGTAATGGTTTAGCAAAATCCACCAATAAAAATCTCATCAAAATCATTAAGTGAACTATTGAGCAGAATCATAAAAACTGGCATAAATATCTGATATTTGCATTATGGGCTGATAGAATAACACATAAGGCTTCCATAGGTACTTCTCCATTTAACCTTGTATATGGGAAAGAAGCAGTCCTACCAACCAATTTATTGCTTCCATCTCTAGCCCTAGTGCAGTTTATTGAAGAAAGTCCCCCATCTTCTATTCAACTAAGACATGATCAAATCTTAAAATTAGAAGAAGAAAGTGGAAAGGCCAAAATTATACATGCAAAACATTAACAAATTATCAAGTCATCTTTTGATTCAACTTCATCCAGTTCAAAAGAATTACAAGTTGGTGATCTAGTTCTGAAATGGGACAAATCCCATGAAGATAAAGGAAAACACACTAAGTTCCAGAAAAATGTGGCTCGGACCATTTCAAATCAACGAGAAGATAGGCCATATTGCAAGATCTATCAGGTAAGAGATATTCTCTTCCTGTTAATGGCCTTATCTTGAAAAAATTCTTCAATTGAGGAGGTAACCCCTTCTCCTTTTGTAAATATTCAATTTTCAGCAAAATTTGTGTTCATAGTTTTTATGATTATTAGGGAATAAAGTTGTAAGATATCTTCCATTAGCCTTTGCTATATTGAAAAGTTGCTCAAAAGAAATAGTTTTGATATTTACTTTTAAAATGGAAACCTTAAACAAAAGGAAAATTTCTAGGAAATTAGGTATATTTAGATTTTGAAACCCCATTTTATTTTTGTGAAATCTTCTCGAGATTTAGAAGTACTATAAATCATTTTAATGTTTTCAAATGGCCAAAAAACAGTTATCAATATAAAAACAGAAACTGATTCAATATTAGCATCTTCAACTCTTACCCTATCATCCATGCTCTCTTAAGGAGAAAATTGTCCATCCCATTCATCAAAGTTTATGATTACTCAGAGTTTAATTCTAAAATATATTTGATATAAAAGATAAGGGGTCTTATTACAAGCCTAATTACCATGCACATTGGGGAATAGTTTAACTAACATTACCAATACTGCATACCAAAGTAGGGTAATGGATTATAATTATAAGACAAGGGGTCTCATCTCGAGCCAACTTGTTCAGTTAGATTACAACCAGTGAATGGCATTGTCAAACAACTGGCCACCAAACCAGGACAATGGCTTTTTATCTTGCAAATAATGAAAAAGAAAAAGAAATACAAAATATGAAGACATTTTTGGATTCATTCTTTTAATTATACTCTGAAATGGATGGGATAATGGACGATTAAATGGTTAAAAGGTATCCCTGTTGAGACTATGAACGTTTGCTAGCAGCAGAGGCTCTACATATGACAAAGGAGTCATTAAAAAACTAAGTTGGAAAGGTTCTTTGTTTTATCATTATCAACCAATAAAGGCTAATTTAAAACTTAGAATGTATTTAATTTTAACCAGAGAAGAAACTAGCAAAAATAGCTATTATTAGATTCAGAATTTATGTATACCTAGTTATATTAGAATTCTCCTCTTAGATAAGATTTCTATATAAAAAGTTTAAGTATTTCAACATTCTTCAGAGATAACTGGTTCTCCCAGTGAATAGCCAATTGTTGCGCTGTACAACAACCCCCCATTTCATAAAAGTTTTCTTTTTAACTATAATATGAAATGGGTCCCTTTTGTAGATGTGTGAATAAAATTGGTATCAAGTCATCCTTCATCAAAAGGTCCAAAAGAAACAATACATTATAAACCTTTTTAACAAATATAAATCGGTCTTATGAAATAAATATATAATTCTTTATTATTGCGATAAAGCGATCGCAAGATCGCATATCGCAACAACAAGGGATGCATAACGCAAAGACCCATTGGTTTACCCCGATACGAAAAGTGAATAACTATCGGATATCGGGAAAGGCAAGCAAGTGTAACAAAAGGCCCTCCCATTTTTCTCCGATGCGATATTGCTATCGGCAATCGGGGAATGTAGCGCACACATGTTAACGACACCTTTAAAAAAACTCTCGATGCGATAAGGTGTATCGCCATCAGGGATCAGGGATTTTGCAATGACACAAATATTACTACCCAAGCATTTCTCCGATTTCGATTGCGATAAAGCTAAGCGTGAATTTCAAAATAGATTGAAAAGGCTTGCGTATATTATTTTAGATTATTATTAAAAGCCTTCTTGTTCCCGATAGCGATTCACTCGTGATTATCCGCCAAAAAATCAAGCCACACTTGAATGAATCATTCGGCGAATAAATGATATGATGGGTATTTAAAATGATTGACAGGTTAAAGTGGCCAATTAATGGAGCAGTTATGCCAAGATCTCCCCTGAGATTGTATCCACGATAGTATTATTTTAATCCTTCATTATTCGTTAATTGATATAACTCTTTCATATTGGCTCGCACCACCTATTCTCTGTATTACATTCATTTTATTCCCTGCGCAGAGCTCCGCCGAAACAACAAATTCAAGCCAAATGGGGAAGAAATCCAAGAGATTTGTGGCAGCATCAACTCCTACAGTAACAGGGAAATCTACCGCCGATCCAGGACCAAGCAAGAAGGGATTGATTTCAGACACTACCTGTCTTGGCCTCGGCAACACAAGCTGGTAAAGCATCTATAATCTAATTGAAGCTGAAGAGCCTGAAATGGTATCGGTGCAAGCTACTGCAGATTCAATTAGAAAGTCAGAGGCTTCCCTGAAGGACTTAGCCGACTCATATCTACACCGAATAACAGCTTGAGAAAAAATTCTTCCGTACACAGATGTAGTGCAATGGGAAGTAAAGGAAATCCCTATTATGAATAGAACATTCTGCATAGTCGACGGAAGAGTCTTCGGCTCGTTCCAACCTGATGATTTAAGAACAATGTATCACTTTCCTGACCCACAAAAGAAATACAATAAAGAATTTATGGAGAAGTTCACAAGTGAGAATGAAACTGAATCAACCCCTATTCAGGAATGGAGACAGAACCCTGCAAGGCGCAAGCATGAATCTTCAGGTAAGTACTCTGTCGATTGATTATGTTCTCCTTACTGTTACGTCGGGGAAATGATGTGTAAGATTTGGGGATTACATGATTCTGAAAAAATCACGATTGAAATGGTTCCTCTAATGGAAGCGACAGTCAACAGTGAGATAATGGATTGGGGAAATATATTATCAGATAAGTTAGCCACTGCTATTCTTGAGTTTAGAAATAAAAATCGTGTCACTGATAGGTCTATTCCTCCATTTTATTTTAGTGCTTATATTTTAGATACTCTTTGTTTCAACTCTGAATTTCTTGTGCTGGGGTGGAGATGGACTCCACAAGGCCCCAGGCCGATTCATATTTATCACCAGAAGTTGTGGAAATAACACTATAAGGACCACCTGAATCAAATTTGTAATGGTTTTATGTTTCCCATTTACCGTGCCATTTTTGACAAACCTGCCCCGAAGATTTCTTCACAAGCAGAGATTGACCTAACCGCTCTAGGAAACTGGTTCGGGGAGGATAAATTCACATACATAAAGGTTTTTGGTAGCCTTGCCAGGCCTCATGTCCTTCCTCTGTACATACCCGACAAGTTGTTGGCCTGAGAATTAGCCTATCAAATTACGTCCGCAGGAGAAACTAAGACTCTAAGGACTTCAAAAAAGCAGGTTTGGCCTACTTTTCCTCTAAGATGCAGTGTTTATACTTTGCACGACTATAAGCATGCGGAGAAGGAAACAGAGAAAATAAGCATGCTAAACCTTGCCACCATTCCTAATAGGCGATTTGACCCAAGGAAAGTTGTCTACAATGTGCTTGAACAGGCCAAAATCACAAAGTTTGATCATAAGGAAGACGATTTTGATGACTTATTCTCTTCGGCAGAGTCATTATTTTTTAGAGAAATTCTTCGGCGTAAATCACAAGATAAATAATTTGTTGACGCGTTTCGAACGAACAAGTGTGGTTCATCGTCAAGACAAGTTGAAGAAACAGATCGAGCTTAGCATGTTAAATAGTGTGAGCAAAGACTCCAAAGGCTATCTTGACTAACGGCTAATTTTGACTTCAGGACCAGAGTCAGATTTAATGGAAATTAGTTAAATTATGTGAATATATAACAATATAAAATAATTTAAAAAATGTTAAAGGTTAGTTAGAAAGTTATTAAAAATTATAATTTGTTATTTAAATGGGACTTAAAGTATAAATTATACATGTATATATATATATTATATATATATATATATATATATAATATATTTATATATATATATATTATATAATATATAGATATAAAGAATATATACCAAAGGTTAGTTAGAAAATTATTATTATTAATAATTGAAGTTTAAATACGAAAGTTATATAAAGGTAAAAAATTTTATTTTCATTTTAAATTAATAAATCAAGTGAGCGATATTATATATATATTATTATATATATATATATATATATATATATATATTATATATATATTATATATATATAATATATATATATATTATATATATATATATATATATATATATAGATATATATATACAGAGACAAAATGAGAGACCCTAGGAGGAAGGAGAAGACAAGGTGCCCAGAAAAAACAACGACATAAAGGGGAACCAACGAAAGAAAGAAAGGGTAAGACTAGGAAGAAAGGGTCGGGATCTAGCAGTTACTGATCTTACAGTCATCATCTCTATTGAGATTGCTCGGCCTTCTTTCAATTTCAATAGCTTCCCTGAATTTACGGTGATGGAACTGAGCAACCTTGGCAATAACCTTGGCCTCCTCAATACACACATGATGCTTGGTCTTTTCCACATGCTCTGCTAACGCTGAAGACTTGGTTCTTCCATGTCTTAGTTCCACTGCATTTTTGTTAATCCTTTGATGGATGGAGCACCCTGTTTCCCTGATATAGGGGGTCCACAAGAACAGGGGATCAAGTAGACACCCTTCATATCTTTAGGATCAACGGGATCCTTCACTGATCTGAGGGATTTTTGAATAGTGTTGAGGGGCCTGAAGGTTGAGGGAATATCATACTTCTTAAGAATTTGATCAATCTTGTCAGTGGTTCCCTGGACATAGGGAAGATGGACCCCTAGTCAGCGCTCTTTAGGTTCTTTTTTAATTAACAAGCTTTTAGAGGCTTTTAGGAATGCTTTCTGACCTAGGCACCTACTATAGCCATTCTCCATAAAGACATTAAGGAGATGGGGTTTCTCTTTATCGAAGCTCTCCCTATCATAAATCCTCAGGGCTCAAGTAGCGAGTGTGTTAAGAACACCCAACTTTTGAGTAGGGAAATGATGGGAATCGGCATGAAGATACTGCTCAATATGCGTTTTTTTTTCTAGAATATTGAGTGCGAGAGAGAACCATCATTATTCTTCGATATAAGAATATCCAACAAAGGGAGGCATCCATTGACCTCTTTTTCCATAGTGAACTTAATGGTAGAGGATTGACAGTTGAGGTGGCTGAAGAAGAGATCTAACTCCTTCGAGCCATGGGACCAGATGACATTAGTGTCATCTACATACCTTTTCCACAGTTTGGGAAGGAGACAAGCTGAGGCTAAAGCTCTGGCCTCGAAATTTTCCATAAAAAGATTGGCAACAATAGGGGATAGGGGTGAGCCCATGGCAACACCACAGGTCTGTTCAAAGAACTCACCCTCAAAACAGAAGAAAGGTGAGTTCTTTGAACAGACCTGTGTGTTGCCATGGGCTCACCCCTATCCCCTATTGTTGCAAATCTTTTTATGGAAGATTTCGAGGCCAGAGCTTTAGCCTCAGCTCATGTCCTTCCCAAGCTGTGGAAATGGTATGTAGATGACACTAATGTCATCTGGTCCCATGGCTCGAAGGAGTTAGATCTCTTCTTTAGCCACCTCATCTGTCAATCCTCTGCCATTAAGTTCACTATGGAAAAAGAGGTCAATGGTTGCCTCCCTTTCTTGGATATTCTTATATCGAATAATAATGATGGTTCTCTCTTGCACTTAGTATTCCGAAAAAAAATGCATACTGAGCAGTATCTTCATGTCGATTCCCATCATTTCCTTCCTCAAAAGTTGGGTGTTCTTAACACACTCGCTACTCGAGCCCTGAGGATTTTTGATAGGGAGAGCTTCGATAAAGAGAAACCCCATCTCCTTAATGTCTTTATGGAGAATGGCTATAGTAGGTGCCTAGGTCAGAAAGCGTTCCTAAAAGCCTCTAAAATATCATTAATCAAAAAAGAACCTAAAGAGCGCCGGCTAGGGGTCCATCTTCCCTATGTCCAGGGAACCACTGACAAGATTGCTCGGATTCTTAAGAAGTATGATATTCCCTCAACCTTCAGGTCCCTCAACACTATTCAAAAATCCCTCAGATCAGTGAAGGATCCCATTGATCCTAAAGATATGAAGGGTGTCTACTTGATCCCCTGTTCTTGTGGGACCCCCTATATCGGGGAAACAGGGCCCTCCATCCATCAAGGGATTAGCGAACATGCAGCGGACCTAAGACATGGAAGAAAAAAGTCTTCAGCGTTAGCAGAGCATGTGGAAAAGACCAAGAATCATGTGTGTATTGAGGAGGCCAAGGTTATTGCCAGGGTTGCTCAGTTCCATCACCGTAAATTCAGGGAAGCTATTGAAATTGAAAGAAGGCCGAGCAATCTCAATAGAGATGACGGCTGGAATATCAGTAACTGTTGGATCCCGGCCCTTTCTTCCTAGTCTTACCCTTTCTCGCTTTCGTTGGTTCCCCTTTATGTCACTGTTTTTCTTTGGCACCTTGTCTTCTCCTTCCTCCTAGGGTCTCTCATTTTGTCTCTGTATATATATATATATATATATGTGTGTGTGTGTGTGTGTGTGTGTGTGTGTGTGTTTTATTATTATTATTTTGTATATATTTTGTATATATATATATATATTAATATATATATATATATATAATATATATTTAATATCGCTCACTTGATTTATTTATTAATTTAATTTTTATTATTTTATTATTATTATTAGGTTTTTTTTTTTCCCTTCACTCGCGTGTTTTATTTATTTAATTACTTAATAATTTTATTTCTTTATTTATATTTTAATTATGATTTATTTTTCGCTCGCTAATTTATTATTCTAATTAATTTATTATTCATTAATTTCGTATTTTATAATTATTTTATTATTATTATTATTATAGTTATTATTATTTTATTTTAATATATATATTTATTATATTATATAATATATATATAATAGTTGAATTTATTTATTAAAATGAAATAAAATATTTTTACCTTTTATAACTTTCGTAATTAAACTTATATATTATTATTTTCATGTATATTCAATTTTTATTATTCCAATAACTTTCTAACTAACCTTTAACATTTTTTAAATTATTTTATATTGTTATATATTCACATAATTTAACTAATTTCCATTAAATCTTGACTCTGGTCCTAAAGTCAAAATTAGTTGTTAGTCAGGATAGCCTTTGGAGTCTTTGCTCACACTATTTAACATGCTAAGCTGGATCTGTTTCTTCAACTTGTCCTAACGATGAACCACACTTGTTGGTTCGAAACGCGTCGACAAATGATTTATCTTGTGATTTACGCCGAAGAATTTCTCTTAAACTTGATATGGATCACAGAAGCCTCAATTCAAAAAGAGTCATTATTCCAGGTCCAAGCACTGGCTAAAATGAGATATAACGATGAAGGGCTAGTAGAATTCAATAAACTCAGAGAACAGAGGTTGCAAACTCTGCCTCTGGATTTATTATCTACTGCCTCGATGACACAATCAAGCGAGCCTGAACAATGACTCATCGACAAACCTCATGCTGCATCAAAGATTCTTGAGACAGATAAAGAGAAAGAACAGGAGAAAGAACAGGAGAAAGTACAGGAGAAAGAGCATGAGGAAGAGCAGAAAAAGGAGTAAGATAAGGGCAGCGAAAATATCAATGTGGATACCTAGATTGATCCGAAACTACTCCAAGAATGGCAGTAATTTGACTCCATCATAAGCAATCTAGAAGGTCCAAAAAGTACTGATACATCCAAAGCAACAGATACACAGGATACAGTGTCAAAAAAGGTTCTGAATGAAGGAACCAGCGGCCTACCCCCTAGTACAGATTTGGAAATAATTCCAAAAGATCCCTCTGATCAAATTATTTTGCAGGTGGAGGACATACCTCCATTAGATGTCTTTTACAGTCCAAAACACAGGGTTGTAGTGAAACGACAGTAGAAAAGGAGAAGACTTGATCAACCTTCCCTATTTCCAGAACAAACAGAGATAGCCAAAGTAGTTTGGAAAGAAGAGTTTGATCCTTCTGATGACCTAACAAAGTTTTCCCAGTATGCCAGAGCTTATTCGGCGGCCACTATGGACAAGGCATCAGAAGTGAGTAATTTACTTAAAGAAAAATACCAGGCAATTATTTTTTTGCAAACACATATGTCTGAAGCACAACAGAAAGTTGAACAGTTGGAACAGTAATTATCAACACAGCAACAATTAAATAATCAATTGAATAAGCAGTTGCTTGAAGAAAAACAGAGAATAGACTGAAGCGCAATTCAAAAGCAGAAAGAATTATCAAAAGCATTGGCAAAGTTAAAGACGATGAATGAACTAATGGCGAAAACGAAAGATGAGAAAATTGCTCAGCTATCACTTCAAATAGAGAAGTTTAAGAGTCTTCCACAACCTGCCGATTTCAGAACAGAAGCGCTACAGATTAATAAGGCATTGGTGACATAGATAAGATTGTTATGTCATAATATTTCTCAGGTAGAGCCCCTTTGTGATATAGCGACATCAATAATCAATAAATCAGTTGATTCTAGACATGATTTAGAGCAGGCCGACGAGACCCTGACAAATTTTCTTGCTTGGCAATACACCAGTGAGGGACAGGTAGCAAATCTACCCAAAATCCTAGAATCCCACAAGGAAATCCTATTTTTAGAATGAAAGTCACAGCTAATGAAGGCAGAGAGAGAAGTTTCTAGATGTAGATTATCTACAAGTAACTTAATTGAGTTAATAAATAACACTCTCTATCTGTCTAATATGATTTCACAATGTACCCCAGGTAAATTTCTATCAGCTAAGACATTAGAGGAAGCATGCAATCAGGAGTTGGAGAAGAATGGAAGGTTAATTGCAGGTATTCAAAGTTTAACTTGGGACACTTATTGGTTGTTCTTAGTAAAACCATATAGCCATAGAGCCGCCCTCAAGTGTCTAACCAATGTGATCGGTTGTATCATTCCCGAGATACATGATGCCACATACTCGGCTCAGCTCCATTCTCGTCTCAGCCGCCCTCCAGAATTGGAACCGATGCTTGCAATCTGCCAACTCAGATCAAAGGGAGAAAAACCGAAGTGATGAATCATGCTACCGGCTACCAACAAACCTACTGTGGAGAAGATATTCAAGATCCAGTTGTACCAATTAAATAGAATTTTATTTTTGTAGTTAGTTAGTTTAATTAGTATTTATAGACCCTTTCATGCATTTAGAAAGGGTCCTCAGTTTTTGTATAAGACTCAAACCTAGAAGTTGCACTATTGTACTTTCGGTATATTTTTGTAAAGACTGGGCCATTATTCCAAATTTTAATGAAGCAACTTTTATGTGGATGTGCACTATTGCCTTGATATGAAAGTATCTCTGATTTGGAAAAGGAATTCGAATTGCGATTGATATCGGGAATGATTTACAACACATATGGTACTACTATCTATGATCTAGTTTCATTCTTTTATGTGAATCATTATTTGATTATTCTTGCTATCATTGAATATATGTATGTGTTTTCAACAACATTCCTTGTATTTTTCACTATTGGATGTTTAAGGGATGTTATTCTTTTAGTCATATATGTATCAGTGATATATAAAGGATAAGTGTAACAATGTTTTATTGATTACTTTGTTCAAATATTTGAACAAAGTAATTATTATATGAATGAATGTCTTTGTTTATCAAACAGTGTCATCTATATGCTTATTTGTGAATAGAGATTATCAAATGTTGCACTTAGAAATAGAAATTTCCTGGGTTATTCATATTTTTACTTTTTAGATTGAATCATTCATCCATTACCATTTTATTAGAAAACCCTTTATTTATCCATCCCCTTTTATTCATAATTGGGAAACTGGTCCCATTATTTCCAGTCAGAGCCACCACACCAAACAGAAAAGGAGTTGCATTAAGGTCCGGAGCGGGTGGTTTTCCCCGATGTTGTTGCAACGATTTTCGAGGCATCAACAGGAACATAGGTAATTATCTTAGATAGAAAAATATAAGTCTTGAAAACATTCATGACCTTAACTAGAGCATAAGATTGTTTTTCCAAAATGACATATTTTAATTTTACATCCCTTAGTACTTGGCTGAAAAATGCCACTAGTTGTTATTTATTTTCTTCATTCTTTTGCAATAAGATAGTTGCAACAGTGTTAGGGGATGCAAAAAAAATATAAGAAATGGATTTTAATAATTGGGTCTAGCCAAGTCTGGAGCCTCTCCAAAGTCCCTCTTAAATATGGAAAATTATTCTCTTCCCTCTGTAGTCCATTTGACCTCTCTGTTCTTTTTCAACATGTCTGTAATATCCCTCATAATCTCAACATAATTGGGCACAAACCTCCTCAAGAATTTTATCCTTCCTAACAAGACCTATATCTCCTTTTTGTTTCTTGGCAAAAAGATGGTACTAATTGCTTCAACCCTTTTGGGGTCAATTTTCACTCCTTCTCTTCAGAATATATACCCCAATAATTTTCCTTCTCTTAGGGAAAATTGAGACTTCTTTGGGTTCAAGGATAGACAATACTTCCTGCATTTCTAAAATGTGTGTTGTAAATATTGCAAGTGTTCCTCATCAAACTTTGAGAAGGTTGTTATATCATCTAGGTAAATCACCACAAATTTATCCTTCTCCCCAACGAATGATATGTCCATTTCACTTTGAAAGGTAGCATCAATGTTACTGATACCAAAAGGCATTATGGCATATATGAATGTCCCCCAAGGTGTGGTGAAGGTTGTCTTTTTTTATCCTTAGGATGCAAAACACTCTGGCTGTACCCAAAGAACTCATCGATCATGGAAAATATTGATGACCCCACCACCTTTTGCAAAATATAATTCATATTGGGAAGGGGGTAATTATCTTTCAGGGAAGCCCTATTCAACTTTCTGAAGTCCACACACAACTTGATCTCTCCATTTTTCTTCCTATCAGGGATAGATTAGCCACTCAATATTAATATCTCAAGGGTACAATGATTTTAGCTTGAAGCATTTTTCTGATTTCTTTCTCTATCAAGGGGAGGAAAAAGGGATTTATTTGCCTAAGATTTTTTTTTGTGAGATTTAATTATAGACTTCATATGAATCTTATGTTGAATGATATTGATATCATAAGTCTTCAATTCATCATAAAACCAAGCAAAAATATCAAAATACTTTCTAAATAGGTATAGGTACTTTAGTTTGTATCCATCTGGAATCCCCTTGGCCAACTAATTAGTTTGGGCTGATGTTCTATGCCAATGTTACAGTCTTCTGTATCCTCCTCACACTCCTTGGATGGTTTGACTACCACATCATTAACATCAATAACCTTTCCAATGGAACCAAACCCTTTGGTATTATGTTTCCCTTCAACTGAATTTTTTTTTGCCCGACCATATATTCCTCCCAAGGAACTTGTTATTTAGTTGCTTCTATTTCCTCGATATCTTCACCCTCTTTGTATATTACAAAGTTGGAAAACTATCCAATCACTTCCATAAACCTTTTAATCTGATATTCATATTCAAACACCTGCCAATATTTTGCATTGTCAGGCACTAAGGGTCTATGCCTAACTTCTACTTCATACCTAAGCAAGGGATTTTGTGGGGGCTTGAATTGCTAGTTGTTATTGCTAGAGAATCAACGATTATGTCCATCTCCCTGGGCATAAATTTAATATTGAATGCAAAGAAGAAATTCTCAACTAGGTCCCACACCTCATTCCTATAAGATTTCAACCTGGGATGCTTGGTTTGGAACTAACCCTTAATCTGTTTTACAATTAGATAAAAATATCTAAATATCGTTAAGCATTCAAATTTTTGGGAGCTTGTAATTCCATTACCAATGCTTCATATTCAAAAATATTATTTGTAGTGTCAAATTCTAATCTATATGAGAGGGGGATAAGATTACCTTTAGCAGATATCAAAAACACTCATGTTCCATTTCCTTCATTCCACACAACCAACTTTCATTTGTTATTGATTGGTCTATGAGAGAATTTCCATTTGGGTATCCTCCATAACCCGATCATCCATTTCCATAAGAAAGCAAAAGATATTTTTCTTTTCCATATACTAGAGAATTGTTTGAATTATCTAACCTAGTGATAGTTTTGACAAATCTAGATTCTTTGTACAACCTATGCTCTTCTCCACAAAACACTGGAATAGTGGCATATGTAAACTCTAGTTTAATGGATCCTCCAAGCTTCATTCCACGGGATCTGGAGAGGAGCATACTAAATCTTGCAGGGATGTGTGCAACTAAAATATCCATTACCACACTCTTCATAGGGATTTGAGCCATATTAACCGCTAAATTATTGATCATCCCAAGGCATTTCACTCTTTTGGAATCAAAGGAATACAAGTTCTTATATGGATTTTTTATTTGTAGGCCTAATTGCTCCACGACAGACAAAGGCATAAGACTATCAGAAGTCGCCAAATCAAGCATGCAACTATGCAACAATATAAATCATGAATCACTAATGTAACATAGAATGGAGGTGTGGAAGGGTCTTACTCCTCCACATGTAGGAAAAACGTGACTACATGCCTTTCTTCCTGCAAATTCAAATTGTATTGTGATAAGGCAATATGAGACACATCCATGAAATAAAAGACTTGTTTTTATAAACAATTTGTTTCAAAAATTTAGTCAAGGTAACAAATATTTCACCTTCTCTAACTCTTTTTGTAAACTAAAAATAGAGGCATTCCTATCCACCTTCATTGGATCAATTGGCTCTTTGTTTTCGTGACGTACTAGATTTGTTTGTGTTGGTATTTTCTTTGTCTTTTCATATTCAAAATTGGAATGAATGAGGTGGTAGTTTTCTTCTTTGGTCGGTAGATCAGGGTTGGTAGGCTTTTCCCCTTATCAATTTGTTCGGAGGTGTCAAGTTGGACAGTTTCTTCATTTTGGTCTTGTGTCTGGGATCTTTTTCTGGACCTCAAATCATATATCCTATGCATTTTTTCTTGCATGAAATAAAAAAAGTACTTACAATAAGAATTTATCTCTTCTTCATCCAAAGGGGGATTCTGATCATCCTCCTCTCCTCCATTTGCTTCTATCTCATACTCTTCTTCTGAAAGCATTGAGTATTCCTTCTCTTGAACCTCAATAGCATCTTCAATACCTTCCTCAGGATCATCCCCTATATAAAAGGTAGGTTGTATTTGATCTTGCTAGTCTTTTCTTTCTTTATGCAATAGTTGCAAAGGAAGTCTCCTATATTGGGGATTGAATTTTCTGCTGGGGCCTTTTTGGATTTTTCGAGGAGGATTCTTGTTTTCCAGTTCTAGCTTCACCAACTTTTTTGAAAGGTTTCTAATCAACTTATTCATCTCATCCAAATTCTTCTCTTGAGCATCCCTCGCTTGGCCAAAGGAGTTGGATTCTTCTTTTCCTCTTCTCCTATCACTATAATTCTCCTTTTCCCTTTAACTTCCCTGCAAATGTCAAGTTTTCTTCTACTTCTAGAGCGTCATACTAGATTTGGTCCAGTGTGAGGGATTTCCTCTCTTTAAGGATAAACCCAAAATACAATTCAAAGGCTCTAGCAAACACACCTTATTTGTTTCATGTGGAGGCTTAATATAAGCTAGAAAGATGTTATACAATTTACTAAATCTTTCTATAAATTTTGTGACATCTTCATTGTGCCTTTTCTTTATTGCATTAAATTCAGTTAAGCAATATCCATGATCATTCTTCTTCCTCCATTTCTACATAAAGGTGTTCTGCAATTCCTCTGAAGTGTTGATTGAGTTGTTTTGCAAGGTATTGAACCATTTTATATCCTCTCCATCTAAAGACTCGACAAATAGCCTCGAGACAACATCCAAATGTTCTACATAAAAGTTTTTTGCAAATCCATAGAAGATCTGTATATTTTTTTAGGCTATGACATCATCTTCCCTAGTGAATTTGGGGAGGAGTTTGAGATAGTCTTGGGGCATTACATCCATATGTTTTTGTAGATTCTGAGGAGCATATATGTTGAGTAAAAAGTTAGGGATGACCATATTTTGTAAAGGAGGTTGAAAAAAATTTGTTGTAGGGCCTGGGTGAGAGGTTGCATGAACAACACTAGATAATATTTGGTGTCGAATAACTATGGGGGTTTGAGATGGACTAGTAATGAGAATATCTTTGACTTATTCAACTTATAGGAAGGCATGATATGTAAAAGGATCAAAACTAATATAAACTCCTCCAATTTTTGGTTCTAGAAAATAAAAACCAGATGGGAGAAAATGCTCTTCCGAGAAGTCCAACTCCTTGAATGAGGTGTCAGGGGTGTTTATCTCAGCTTTCTAAGAGCTAGAATTTGATATCTCTGGGGAAAAGACAACATGATCTGGAGTTCTTGGGATTCTTTCTCTCCAGATTCTCTTGGAGATAATTCTTTATGGGTCGAAGACTGGAGGATTTTTATGCTAAGAGGTATCTGAATGAGTATGACACCTTCTAAAAGGCAGAGTTATAGTCTAAGGACTCTGTTAGGTAAGAAATATCAACCTACGCTTCCTTTGGTCACCATATAAAGGAATGTCTACATTTATACCTAAGGAAATATATTTTGATTTGTTCCCCCACAACGATGCCATAAGATATTGTAGCCCCTAGAGACAATCCTTGGGTTGAGTAGAAGGGTTAGTGCATAGGACATGTTAGTTTCTTTTGAAGATAGATCATTGTCGCTCAAGATTTAAATGTAAAATGATTTGAATTTGGTTCAATTATCTTACACAAAGACAAATCATATTTTATACATTGACAATATTTTGTTCCAAAGAATTAATGTTTAGTCATGGTGGGCTATGCACAAATAGTGAATTTTCTTTAAATGTTGTAGTATGGGTGAGAGAAAGCATGCTAGAGAGAAATCTACTGCAGAGGACTAGCGATAGAATATTGTACACTAAATTTTGGTATAATTATGAAGAGACAAAGGGAATTAAATTAGAAACCATAGAGTGCATTTTAAGGTCTTCAATCTCAGATATTACAGGTACCATCTGTCATAACATAACATAGGTAAATCCGACACATAATATTGAGGTCCAGCAGCTACAATAACATGATTTCTAAGAGGAAAGGAACACATCAAAATGATAAACAAAGACAGAATCACATACTCCACATATCCATGCTTGGAATCACCAAAACATCTTCATCAATCTTCAGGAACAACATACATCTCATGATATTCAGAATTTACAAAATTGGAAAAGAATTATAACCTCTAGGAAAATTGAACCCTTACTACTGAATTCTTCTTCACTTTTATAGGGAGAGTCCCAACAAAAACAGTTACAAAAATATCTTGGAGTGCTATAGTTGTCCTATACATTTAGATGTGTGAGCGTGCCAATGGCCTAGAAGTCCTAATTATTACATAACAAACTTGATTCCTTCTTGAAAATAAAATATTTACAAAATTGCAAAATGAAAATGGTATGCCAATAAATAAATTTAGTGTTGGTTCACTTGATCGCACGAAGTGGGCCCATGCTCCACTATCTGGACTCGTGGTGGGTTAACCAACTAATCACATATTTTCCATAGGACTAGATCTAGTGTGCGAGTGTGAATAAAAGCACTGTAGGTCACCCTTAAATTTGTGAGCTCATTGTAATTTGGCTTGGAGATGAACAAGGTCTTCACAAGCCACAACAACCGAAAATCGCTCTATAGATAGTTTACTATGGTCCTGCCCTTGAGAGTGGCAGTACTTTCATGTTATGATTCCACCTTTCTCTTGTTCTCAACTAATAAGTACTCATACTGATCCCATGGTAGAAGATGCCCTTGTAAATCCCAATAGATAGGTAAATCTGCTCTAGTTATCTGGTCAAAATAGAACTGAATGCAACAACCAATTTTTCCAACTCACTATCACATTATTCAATCCTATCCCTTTCTTCCTTCTTATGGATCACTTTGGAAATGTCCATGATCACACATGTCTTGTCAATGATGTCTATTTCCCTCAACTCGTAAACTAAATTCTCAATTAGGAGCTTGATAAATTTCTCAGTTGTGTTAGCATTCTTAACATCCTCCTCCTTAACTGACAAGATATATAATTTAGTGGTCTTTACTACAGTGTTTTGTTCTACAAAAAAACTTAGGTGCTCCCATATCTTCTTTATTTAAGAGATGATGTCATCCCAGATTATTTGCCTAGCTTCAATGAGGGACATGTTTCCCTTCAACCTGTTCTTCGGTCCTTTAATCTCATCCTGTGCCACCTGAGATTTGTTGTTAATTTAATCCACACTTATATGGGTGGACTTGAGCTTCTTATCCTTATTTTCTAGTATAAACTTGGTGTTGTCCAAGTCAATTTGGATCTTCTTAGGCTCACTCTTTGACAGTTGCAGATTTGTGAGAGCCTTGGTTAATTGTTTAATGGGGTTTTGTGGGTTGTCTGGCACAACCAAAACATTGATGTGGGAATCTATCTTTTGTTGTAGCTCTTCTACCTTCATTTTGAGGGCTACCACCTCATTATTCCTTTTAGTCAATTCCTTGGACAATATTTCCTTCTCATTTTCAACTTGATCTATTTCTTTGGTATGTACATGTTCAGCAGTAGTCATTTTAAGTTGCGGCCTCAGAGACTGTATTTATGACTATGAGCATTTGTTGGTAGCATCTATGGCAGCCTTATCATTTGGATCCACCCCGAATTTATAATTATCTCCTTTTAGACTTCATTTTGGAGATGGAGGACCCTTGAGTTGGCATTCTCCTACTTATCTTAGTAGTTTCTTTCTCTAACAACTTCTCGGCCTTGCTGATGGTCAAGACTCATTTTCTTAACTCACTATAGATCATCTCCCATGCTTTCCTATGTAAATTGATTTTATCCTATAAGGGGACATTGGTCATGTCCAGATACAAGTCCACTGTTTTGAACTATGGCCTAGAGGGGAGGTACTGAACTGAAGAGTGATACAAGGAAAATTTCATTTGATTCATTCCACGTCCATAGATTCCAAGAGCCTAGTCTGATATAGCACTAAATGAGAGGCCAATTGTTACAACAAGTTATCCTTGAATTGTTGTTTCTTTCCTCTATTAGTTACCCTTCCTCTTATTTAGGGCATGTTGTTGATGTGCTTGTTATGGGAATAAGTACCCTAGGGCTTTGGGTTGAAACCCCAACAGAGCAAGAGAAAACTACAGTAAGAGACACTCATACAACTCAGGCAACATGCTTATATAAACAAACTATGCGATAGTGATCATACCCGGATGTCCTTAGTTTGGGTAGTTCCAGCAGGGTTCAGACCCTCTACAACTCCTAATGATCTTCAAATATGCAAATCAACAAATCCGAACATACATAGCAGCATATGGATAAAGCATTTTAATGAAATCAACTTTATATCATATAAGCAAATGATTAGTTATACATCAAAATAACATTCATACATGAATTACAACAGTATCTGATGCATAAACAAAGTTAATCTCAAGAAAAAGACATTGCTTCTTTTATTGTAGAAAGCTATAACTAACACGGAGAGAATTTTTCTAAGTCTTCTTCTTCCAACTCCAAGCGGAACCGTCCTCTAGAGCCGTCCAGTCCTAGTCTTCAACAGCCTCCTTCCATAACCAATACCATGATATCTCAAGCAAGTGGGATAATATCAACACTCAAGGAAACAAGGGTTTCCTGAAACTTGGGGAAGTGCTTGAAGCACAGGGATACTTCAGACTCAGT